>PVKE010027039.1:0-21884 GCA_004027555.1 Craseonycteris thonglongyai | reverse complement strand
TGAGGGAGGCTACCCCTCCCTCACTGAAAACGAAGAGGAAGACGAAGAAGAAACTGAAAAGCGTGGCCTTACCCTGGAGAATCTGCAACAATTGTGCAACATGGCAAGAGCGATGCAACAATTTGCACAAGACATTGACGACAATATGGTTCGAGCTGTCGAGTTCAGCCATCGCGTTGACGGGGTTATGTCCTTGTACTGGGGAATTTTGAAGGAAAAGAAAAAACAAAGACGACAACTACCCATCACCATGTTTCTCTCCAAGGAAAAGCCCCCAGCTCTACCGTCAGCGCCTCCAGCAGAAGAGTCTCCGAGTGAGCCTAAAGCTTCTACAAGTCAAGTGAGAGCCTCTCCTCCGCCACCCACACAAGACTCTTCGCCTCTCTCAGAAAGCAACGTTGATTCATGTTTATTACTGTATAAGGTTTTGTAATTAACCTTATTAATTAGCACTGACACGTTTAAGTAAATACGTATACTGTTGTAATTTTTGTCTTAAATGAGTAAAGTATGAATACTGTGTACATATTTAAAACATTCTTGTACCTGCATACACGAAAATTCCTAGGGGCAAATCCTACTTTGCGGTTTTTCAGCTTTCGCGGAAGGCTCTGGTCCCCATTAACCGCGAAAAACGAGGGATAACTGTATACACATTTTAACCCTTTTGCTGTTCTGGTATTTTATTGCCGTACGCGAAGCAGTTTCAGGGATATCCTCAAGTAAATAAGAAATGGAAAAAATGGAAAAGCCGGAGGTGATGGAGTTTTGTCCCTTGCAACCTGATCTGCTGCTGCTGCTGATTCACAGCTTTTGCCGTCAAAACAATGTCAGAGAATACCCTATTACATTTCTGCTTCTTTTCACATGTAGTGAGATGAATTGAGCAATTTCACCACCTAGAATAAGCACTCCCAGTGCACTCAAAAGTCTCCATTCAGCACACACAACTTCCACAAAGGAAACTGTAACATCAACACCAAATGCCCAGTAGAAAAGTAAAATATTTCACACAAAAAAAAGATTTTAATATAAAAATGCTAAAGAAGTATAAAATAAAGGTTGAATAAGTGAAAATGTAGTTTCAAAATCCTCATGTGTTATTTCTTCGCAACATAAACACCGAAAAATTTTCACTTATGACATCTGGATACAAAAATATGTATCGAAAAAAATTTTGAAGATGACCATGGCTCCATCCAGCAAATAAAATAAAAGTGTTTTATCATAAACTGCATTGCCACATGCACCTGTACTACAATAAAATATGTGGAGAGGCAAAAAACGTGAACAAAACCCAAGATGAGACATACTTGTCACACGCACAGCAGCAATAGCAACTCATGATGAGACATTATTGTCACATGCAGTGAAAGGGTTAAGAAAGGAAAATACTGTTTTAAAATTGTAATACTCAATATATTCCGATAACAAAACATGAATAGCAGTGTCCAGACACTTCTGAGTACAGCAAACTACTCCTTGAGCAATGTTGACTAAAGTGTCCACTTGTATTGCTGCACATGCTGTTTCAATTTACCATGTTCCTCAAATTATCATGACTGCATGCAATTGTTAGGGATGTTGGAGGTTCTGTTGCATACTTATGCTTTCACTGTTGTACTTCCACAGCGTTCTCAAATGTCAAATACCACTTCAAAATGAACTTGTGCTACGCCTCTGATGGCTGTGCTTCCACTATTTTCTTTGACTGCCCTTCCTATTGCACAATGATGCTAGTATTCATTTAATTAATGCATCTAAAAAAAAAAAAAAGTGTACTATTTTTGACAGAAAGAGAGACAGAGAGAAGGGGGAAGGCCCAGAGCAGTCTCCATAGTTGTATATCATCAGTTTTTGACATGGCTTTGTCCCACACAGGTGGGTGGGGTGCTGCACAGGGCAGGAACTGGGTGGGGCCTCCCATATGGGAGGCACATCCCTAAGAGCTAGAGGCTGAACTAGGGACCTCCCACAATGGGAAACTTGCCCTGGCAAGAACAAAACTGGAGCCACACCCCAGTTCAGCATATGGGTCTTCATGGGCTGGGGCTGGGATTAGATCCTCAGACCCCAGGGCTGCAAAGTGAGCACTTAACCTGCTGAACCATCCTGACTTCCCAGATTTAATGCATCTTTTGAGAAAAGGTCATACTATACATTGTTACTGTAATTCAATTCAACTTCAAAAATAATAGATAACATCTTTTAAAATGTATACATTTTGTGGCACCCCCAGTGTGCATGTGTGTGTGAACAGACATACATACATATACAAAATTATGTTTTCCCCACCAAAATAAAATGAAAAAGACAATACCATGAAGCAGTGAGGATGGAGCATACTGGAACTCATGCACTGTTGGTGAGAAGCTAAATTGTCACAACTACTTGGGAAAATTGGAAGTAGGTATTAAAACCAAATATAGGTGTATATTGTATGTCACAGCAATGTCACTTCTAATGACATACTCAACAGATCTATGTACATATGTCCATTAAAGGACATGCACAAAAATGTTTATAGCAACACTATTCATAATAACTCTAACTTAAAAACAAATATTCATCAAAAGTAAAATGAATAAAATTGTAGTATGTTCATAAGATAGAATAACATGGCAATAAGAATGAAAGACTTGCAGTTATGTGCAATAATATGAAAGACAATCTCACATTCATAATATTGAATAAAAGGAGCCAAATACAAAAGAATATGTGTATCATTACACTTATTTAAAGTTTGAAAAAAGGCAAAACTAATCCATGATGTGAAAAATAAGAATATTTTTACTGGGCGGGGATGTAGTATCTTGAAGATATGAAAGGGCTTCTGGTGTCTGGTAATACGTTACTTGGTCTGGATGCTGGTTAGAAAGATGTTTCCACTTCATGAAAATTCACTGAGTCATACATTCATGATGTGTGCTTTTCTGTATGTATGTTATACTTCAATAAATAAAGAATTACCAAAATAGAGACTCCTAAATTATTTTGGAATTGTGAGACATTCCAGTTTTCTCAAACAAAAGCAGAATAGAACATTTATCTAAAATGTTCACCTTTTGATATTACTATTGTTATTGAATGTCTAGGGATAGTAATTACAGTGAAAGAGTGAGACCTAAAAAAAAAAAGGCTGAGAACTGGGGAGTAGCAAGATTTCACTGAAGAAAAGATATTTGTTAGACATGAAGCTGGGTTCAAAGGAGGAACACCAGGCTCTCTGGCTAGGAATTATCAGCTGGCCACAGCAATCTGATTAAAAAGTACAGAGTACATTTTGGTGGAGTTTCTTCATATTTTTTAAATTTCATGGTAACTTCTTCACATTCTTTTCTACCCCTATTAACTTTAAGTAGCTTTATAATGCAAAGATGGTCTCCATTATATCTAAAACCCTGGTAGAAAAGACAGGGTACATAACTAAGAAAAATTTCCATAAAATTTGGTATGAATTAACCTTCCTCCTATGTTTTCCTAAATGGCTAGATGGATACAGAGGGTATTTGTATCCTCAACATATAGCATCATAATTCTTATTAGCATGGTATGATTTCATTAGTTATAATATTTAGTTAAAAGTGATTTTTCAAAACAAATATAAACTACCTACCTCACAGAGTTTTAAGGATTAAATTAGTTAATTAATATCTGTAACTTAGAATAGTGCCTGGCCCTTCATAAGCATTTGATAAATATTAGCTAGTATTGCTATTATTCAGAGACACATCAATATACTTAGCAAGTAATAAGATATAATGACAGGTCAACTGAAGTTATTCTTATTTAATGTATTAATAGTGAGTGTTTCTATTGACTAGGAATGGAGAATTTGAAAGTGATTTATGCATCTTTGTGTTTGATCAATTTGGAACTCTTTCAGGGTTGGGGTAAAATGAAATCCTCTTTCTGGTTAAGTAATTGCCAGCTTTGGAATGCATGTTTAGAGCTACCCTGGTTGCATGGCTTTGAGTTCTTCAGTACCACTTTGAAGACTGGGACCTCTGGCATTAATGTTAAAGAGAAGCTAACAATTGCTCCCTTAGGCTGCAAACAGCATTATAAAAACAAAGCACAAGATGCTCTATCAATAGAGAGGCTTGTTATAATATTTTCAAGCAACTTATAAAGTGGAAATCCTATGAAAACTTCTTTGTTTCCTACAAGTTCTATAAATGAAATCTGTTACAATTCTGAAGGTGCTCTGCCTAATCTAGGAATAGGAAATACCAGAAATAGGAATTGGGATGTCCAGAGATCAGTATTTCTACATGTAGTCTCATCAGAGAAACAGTTTAGAAAAAGGAAGCTCATGTTGATATTATAATAGTTTTAAAAACTATAATTTTTCTATATCATAAAGTTTTGAATGGATCTTTAGATTCAAGTTAGGCTTTTTATTTATCTTCTTTGGAAGACTATACTGCAAAATGACTCTAGTGGCTTCTAAATGAAAACAAATCACCCATCAAACTTAAATCCCATGTGAAGTACTTTGTCTGATATAGGAGAGGATCCTTTTGAGATATGACATGTCTGTGTGTATGAATAAAGGATTATATAAGTTCCTGTGATGGTTAATTTCAATAGAAATGTAAAGGGCCAGGAATAATTGATAATGAACTATTTTCTTCAAAATTGTATGAAAAGAACAAAGTCCTTTTTACTTTTGCTAAATGATGATTAATTACAACCAGTGATCAATCTTCATTCTAACACAATTCCAACTTATATATCCATATTGTACTACTAAGCCAGGCTTAATTCTTTTTTGTAAAGAAAATAATTCAAGTCAACCAACCAAGCCCTACAAATATAAATAGAAATGACACTGATAAGTATCGAGTAAAACAAAAAGAACGTAAAAAAAAAACCAAAACAGCATTAATTCTTACCAACTCCAGAAGTTACTGATTCTGCATCAATGTCACTAGCTCTTTTTCTTGCCACTTCAGCTAGTGCCAATTCACCCTTATCTAGTGCAAGATAATGGATATCCTTTGGAAATAAAGAAAAGTAAAAGATTAATCCCAAGTGAATATTGGTCAAGTTAAAAGGAGATTTTGAAAGAAAGAAAATATTGTTCAGATAACAAAACAGACATTACTGATTAATATTCCTTTTTGTATTTTAATGTTCTATTTTCTTTTCCAGTACAAGTAAATTTTCTTGAAATGGAGATCATAATTATAACCAGTGAAATTATTTACAAAAGTTATTTTGAAAGTGTTTAGGGGAAAAGACAAGTCTTTAAATAAAATGTTTGACATACTCAGTTTTGTCTCAGAATAAAAACCCTAATGGCTATTTTCTTTGGTGATATTTTATTGAAGAAAAACAGGAGTGAGCTTCTTGAAAATTCAATTGTGTGGAATACTACCACACAAATTTGTCTCTGCTATTTATGTGTCTGGCATATATTATTATACTTTGCTAATACACTACTACTATTTTGAACTCATTCACTCCACAAATCATTGTAGTGCCAGCACTGTTTTGGAGTATAGAGCTCAATGAGCAAAACAAAATCAAACTCATTTAAAAAGAGATCAAAGGCATGGCAGGTAGAGGGGAGGGAGATCAGTGAAGAGGGTGAAAAGGAATATAGTCAATAATATTGTGGTAAGTTTGCACATTGACAGACGATTACTACAATTAGTGCAGTGATCACATTGTAAGGTATAAAAATGTTGAATCACTATTGTATACCTGAACTAATGTAACTAATATAATATTGTATGCCAAATACACTTTAAAAATAAATATTTTCAAAAAGTACAAAGAAATAAGACTAAATGACTCCAAAACAATTAATAGACCTGCCAAAAGGACATTAATCAAGAGAAAAAAACATTATAGGAAAAAAAGTAACTAGTAAGCTAATAAAAGGGAAAAAATGGAATAATATAGTTAATATAAAAAAGGGCAATGATGGTTAGATAAAAGGATATAGAATAAATAGGTGGGATATGATAAACACAATTGTACTACTAATCATTTATGTTATACTTCAATTAAATAATCAAGTGTAAAGACAGCGTGAGAGGTGATTAAAAATATCCAACTCTATATTGCTTAGAAGAGATATCACTTAAATATAAGAAAACATGGATACATGGTATATGAAGGATACATGGTATATGAAGGATACATGAAGCATATGCAAACCAAAATAAAGCTGATATAAGCATACTTTGAAATTAAGTAGGTTTTAAGGCAAGAAGCATTACTAGAAAGTAGAAGGATGTTTCATAACAATGAAAGCTCAGTATACCTGTAAAATATAAAATTGGATGTACCTAATTAACACAACCTTAAAACAAATAAAACAAAAAAAGACAGACAAGTGGAAAATTTTAATGCACCATTTTTAGTAAAGATATAGAAGATCTGAACAGCATGACTAAGAAACTTGATTTTATATAGTACACTGTTTCCAACAACTGTAAACTGCTGAGTGTACATTCTTTGCAATGCAGGTGGAAATTTTACCACTGACCATATAATGAGCTATAAAGGAGGCTTCAAAAAATTTCAAGGGTTGATATATAGCATAAGTTATAGGCATGGATGCATGAGTGTGGATGTGTATGTAGGGGTGTGTGTGCCTTCCTAGAAAATGTTCATGGTTTGAAATGAGAAAATGTATTTTTTTTTTGTTAAATTTATTGGGGTGACATTAATTGATAATAATTACATTGTTTCCAGGTATACAATTCTACATTACATTGTCTATACATCACATTATGTGCTCAAAACCCAGAATCAGCTCACTTTACATCACTGTATGTTTGTCTCCCCCTCCCTACTCCCCCCTACCCATCTCCCCCACCCACCTCCCCTGCTACCCTCAGGTAACCACTAAACTACTGACTGTGTCCATGAGTCTTTGTTTCTTTGTTCCTTTCAGTTTTATATTCCACCTATAAGTGAGGTCATATATTTCTTGATTCTTTCATTCTGACTTATTTCACTTAATAAGATGTTTTCAAGGTCTGTCCATGTTGTCACAAATTGCTGTCTTTCATCTTTTCTTATCACTGAGTAGTATTCCATTGTATAAAGGTACCACAAGTTCTTTATCTAGTCATCTATCAGAGGACACTTTGGTTGATTCCACGACTTGGCCACTGTGAAATTGTATTTTTAATAAACCATGGGCAAAGAAATTTCACAACAGAAATGTTAAAAGTATTTTGAGCTCATTGAAGATGAAAACCATATAAAATACTTTCAAAAAACATAAAAATGGTCAGAACAGTCAAAGCCATGCTTGAATTATACCCTTGAATGCATACATTCAATAAATGTCAAAAAATGGTCAAAAAATGGTCAAAAGCTGAAAAATCATATTTTAAGCACTTATCACAAGAAGTTAAATAAGAACAATGAATTTAAACAAAGTTGGAAGACTTATACTACTACCGGTAGCTATACTTACATAGTACAGTAATTAAAGTTTGATATGGGGAAGCCGGGATGGCTCAGTGGGTTAAGTGCTCACTTTGCAGCCCCGGGGACCGAGGATCGAATCCCTGCCCTGGCCCGTGTGGACCCATATGCTGAACTGGGGAGTACCCCCAGTTCGGTTCTCACTGGGGTGAAGACCCTGGCCCAGTTCCTGCCCTATGCAGCCCTGCACCCACCTGTGGAATGAAACTATGTGGAAAAACCAATGATGTGCAACTATGGAGACTGTTCTGGGCCCTCCCCCTTTTCTCTGTCTCTGTATCTCTCTCTCTCTCTCTCTCTCTCTCTCTCTCTCTCTCTCTCTCTCTGTTAAAAACAATAAAAATAAATCTTAAAAAAAACCCAAAAGTTTGATATGAGTACAAGGATACAGAGTCCAATAGTAGACCTACACACATATATGGGCACCTGATTTATGACAAAGGTGGCTCTGTGAAGCAGTAAGATAAGGATAATCTTGTCAATAAATGGTCATAGCTCAAGTGGATATACATATGGTAGAAATAAATTTTGAACCATACCCCCCCAAAACAATACAGGTGGCTTCTAAGTTTAAATATCAACATTAAAATAATAAAACTTCTAAATGGTTTTAAGAAAAAAGAAGACTATTTTCAAGAACTTGGGTACTAAAAGATTTCAAAAACAGGATACAAAGACCATTAACCACCCCTAGCAACCACCACTTTATTTCTATGATACCTGCTTTTTTTCTTTTTAAGATTTCAGATATAACTAATATCATACAGTTTTTGTCCTTCTTTATATGGCTTATTTTACTCAGCACAATGTTCTCCAGGTTCACCCATGTTGTAGCAAATAGCAAAATTTCCTTCATTTTTATGGCTGAATAGTATTTTGTGTGTGTGTGTGTGAGAGACAGTTTTCTTTATCCATTCATTTGTCAGTGGACACTTAGGTTGTTTCCATAGCTTGGTTGGTTGTGAATAATACTGTAGCAGGCATATCTCTTTGAGATACCGATTTCATTTCTTTCGGATACAGACATAAAAGTGAGATTGCTGGATCACAAGGTAGTTCTACTTTTTACTTCTCTGAGTAACCACCACACTGTTTTAAACATAATGGCTGTACCAATTTGCATTCCAAATAGCAGGCAAAAGTTCCCTTTTCTCCACATCCTTGTCAAAATTCGTAACCTCTTTTTTTTTTATTTTTTATATAAAAGCCATCATAACATGTGTGAGTGTTACCTCACTGTGCTTTTGATTTGCATTTCCCTGATGATTAGTGATGTTGAGCACCTCTTGTCCATTTGTATGTCTTCTTTGGGAAGATATCTATTCAGGTCCTTTGCTAATTTTTAAATCGGATTACTTGACTTTTTGTTACAAAGTTATATGAGTTCCTTATATTTTTTAGATATTAACCCCTTATCAAATATATGATTTGCAAATATTTTCTCTCATTCCGTACATTGCCTTTCAACTTATGTTTCCTTTGATGTGCAGAAGCTTTTCAGTCTGATGTAGTCCCACTTATTTATTTTAGCTTTTGTAGCCTACGCTTTTGGTGGCTTATTCAAACACCATTGCCAAGGCCAATGGTAAGGAGCTATTTCTCAATGTTTTCTTCTAGTTTTGTGGTTTCAGATCTTACATTTAAGTCTTTAACCTATTTTTAGCTAATTTTTGTGAGTGGTGTAGTAAGCTAAGGGTCTAATTTCATTCTTTTGCACAGTATATCTAATTTTCCCACCACCATTTATTGAAGAGACTATCCTCTCTCCACTGTGTGATCTTGGTGCATGTGTCAAAGACTAGTTGACCATATATGCACAGGTTTATTTCTGGGCTCTCCATGTTTTCTGTTCCACTGGTCTATAAGCCTGTTTTTAATGCTAGTAGAACCTATAAAAAGGATACAATGTAAATATTAAAATAATGGCACAGACCTATATTTTTGGTATGAAAAACTGTCCATGTCACATTGTTGAATAAAAAATCAAGTTACAAATGATAAGTATAGTGTATGTATATATTCAGTAGAGAGGCATTTTAAAGGATGTTCATTTCTGGACAGGAAGATTTCAAGTGATTTTTTATTTTGTTCTTTATACTTTATGGTATTGTTTTCTTTTTATTATATTAATACTATTATTTAGTCTTATAATCAAAATATTTTATTTTTATCTAAGGGCTTGCTGAATCATTTATTTTGCTTACAAAATATCCTCTCCTTTACATTTGCATAATTCATGCCCTGTTTCAGGTCTTCATTATTTCCTGCAATAGCCATGTAATAACAATAGTAGTTCTGTCTTAATAACATATATGTGTAGTACTTCCCCCCAGTTTACAAAGTACCGTATTTTCCGGCGTATAAGACGAACCCCTAATTTTACAGTTAAAACATAGGTTTAGGCCTATATTCGCTGTATAAGACTACCCCCCACTTCCGAGGCTGTAGTCTTATACAGCGAATATAGGCCTAAACCTATGTTTTAACTGTAAAGTTAGGGGGTCGTCTTATATGCCGGAAAATACGGTACTTTCAATATATTATACCCACTGAAACTCAAAAATAACCCTATGAGTACGTACTGTATTATCATTTACATTCAAAACTAAACAAAACAACTCCAACATTACTGACTTTGAAGGGAACTTCTAACCCAAATACAATGTATTTTTCATTATATCTTGCTGAACCTACATTGATTTGGGTTAAGGATAAACCTGAACTCTTTAACATGGTCTGGATATAATAAGTAGTATACTTCCCAGAACTGAAAGAAAGCTGATGTAGCTGGAAAGCAGAGTTAAGACTAGAGAGGCCTTTAAAGTCATATTAAGGAGTTCGATTTTATCCCAAAGGTAATGGGAAGATACAAAAGGGTTTTAAATAGAAAAATGAAATCATAACTTATCACCATTTGAACCAAGAGTCTGCAAAACATTTCTGTAATGAGCCAGATGGTAAATATTCTAGGATTTACATACTAATCAAGTCTGCCATTGTAGAGCAAAAGCAGTCATAGACAGTATATAAACAAATGAGTTTGTCTGCATTCCAATAAAACTTCATTTATGGACACTGAAGTTTAAATTTGAATATTATATTTTAGTGTCACATAATACCATTCTTTAGAGTTTTTCCCCAATGATTTAAAACTGTAAAAAACCATTCTTGGGATGGAGTTGGCTGGAAGGCCACAGTTTATTGACACTTAGTTTAGATGACCACTTAGGCTACACTGCAAAGTAAACAAAGAGGTGGGTCATTTCAGGCCTATTTCATTGGTCTAACATCTACATGTTAACTTTTTAATATTCAAGGCCTGCTGATGTCATGCTACATGTCTTTTATATCTCTACCTCTGACAGAGGCTAATAAAAAGACTATTTTCAGGTTAACACACATTTTTGGTGATCCTTTTGTGTTCCATGTGGTATTAATTTTAGTCTTTTGGGAAGACTAGTATCTTGAGGGGTAGAAAATCATATGTAGGGATGATCCTGTTTATCTTATAAACAATTTTTTTTTCAAGATTTATCTCACTGTTTGAGAGAGAGAGAGAGAGAGAGAGAGAGAGAGAGAGAGAGAGAGAGAGAGAGAGAGAGAGAAGGGAGAAGGGCCCAGAGTAGTCTCCATAGTTGTATGACTTTAGTTGTGACATAGTCTCATTCCACACAGGTGGACATGGGGCCACACGGGGCAGGAATCAATCTGGTGGCCTCCCGTATGGGAGGTAATAACCTTCACCACCACCCTAGGGGTTACCAGTTGCACCACAGTTTAGCATGTGGGTTTGTATGGGCCAGGGCTGGAATTTGATCCCCGGACCTCATGATTAAGAGGCACGCACTCAACCTGTTGAGCTATCCTGGTATCCCTCTTATAAACTTTTAAATTCACATAACTGATGTATCTCAGGTGATATTGGCTAGACCAGGTATGTCCAACCTGTGGCCCAGGACAGTTAGGGTTAGCATATAAATAGAAAGACTATTTTTTTGGCACCTCTTTTTTTTTTAAGCTCATCAGCTATTGTTAGTGTTAGTGTATTTTCTGTGTGGCCCAAGACAATTCTTCTTCTAGTGTTGCCCAGGGAAGCCAAAAGTTTGGACACCACTGGGCTAGACCTATACACCCCTGGCTAGATGATAATTTAAATAGTAATAATTGATCTATTAGAAAACATGATATAATTACTTTAGAGAATTTCAATGTAAAGCCTCAAATGTATATAATAGATTAATAAGCTTAAATGAAACTTTGAGGCCTTAAGGCTCTGTTAGGGGTCTTAATACTTCCTTAAGATATGCCTTAATGTGCTAGCTCTGGTATCATATATACTAAAATTTGGAAGATATACCTTGGGCTATCAATAAGCAAAGTCATATATGAAGAGTGAAATGTAGCTTTCTGAATAATGATTGTTCACTTTTACAAATAAGAAGGAAAGCAAAACTATTTATCTCTTTTTATTTTAGGTTCTTAACTTTTATACATAAAACTCCTATGGGTCAGAGTTAGGATTAGCATATGAATAGAAAGGCTATTTGGATTAAAGAGATTTAACATGAAGACTTTCTTCATATTGTTACTGGCTAAAATGAGATTAAATGCTGAAACAGATAGGATTCAAAAAAAGAGTTTAGAAGATGGCTTTGATGACTACATATTAATTGATATTAATTGATAAAGCAGGAGAAATTACAGAACAATATAACAAATTGAGAATGTTTGCCAGACACTATATATTTAAATATTCAGTCTCATCACTTCTTACCTTCGCTAAAATAAGATTTGGACTAAGACATAAAAAAATAAAGATGTGATCTATCTATCTATCTATCTGAAAATCTACCGTTATTGGAATGAGTAGTGGCAGAGGTGAGAAGATGGAGATAAAAGACGAAAACTCAAAATGGTCAGAAATTCTAAAAATTGTTATAAACTTCTGACACTGTGATGTTTTCATGCACAGATTTTGGTGAAAATGTTTGCTCATTCTGACATAACAAACAACAGAAGATCCACACTTTTGCTGTAATTAGAAAGTTTTTCATTAATAAAAGCACAATTTAATTGAATGATGTAAAATTAGAATTTAAATAACAAACTCAGTCCAAAGACAAGTAATCTAATGTCATGAACCCATATTAACATCTGAAGCATCACAACTTAATTTAAACTACAAAATGTCTTCATCATGCAGAAGATTCAGGTAAAAAGGGCCTTCCATAAATTTTTGTTGTTTTTAAGACATGTTGTTGTTTTGTTTTTTTTTGTTTTTTAAAGATTTATTTATTTTTTATTGATTTTCGACAGAGAGAGACAGAGAGAAGGGGGAGGGCCCAGAGCAGTCTCCATAGTTGACATTAGTTTTCCATATAGTTTCACTCCACAGGTGGGCACAGGGTTGCACAGGGCAGGAATTGGGCCGGGAGCCTCCCACATAGGTCCCAGCAAGAACTGAACTGGGGGCACACCCCAGTTCAGCATTTGGGTCCGCATGGGCTGGGGCCGGGATTCGATCCTCGGTCCCTGGGGCTTCAAAGTGAGCGCTTAACCCGCTGAGCCATCCCAGCTTTCCCGTTTTTTTTGTTTGTTTGTTTGTTTTTAAAGACATGCTTGTATTATTGTTTCTTTGACAACAATGAAATCTCTGTGGAGCAGAATACACCGGGAAACCAGGAAATGACTTCATCTTGTTCATCTGATCTCACTATGACACTGTGGTGAAATACCTTATAAAGTAAGAAACTGATAAAGAGTACAAGGATCTGTGAGAAACTGGTCAGTTTTACTGTTTGTAGCTAATAAATGGGAGGACTAAAGTGTGTATGAATTTATAACCTCTTCAGTCCACTTTATACTGGTTATTTAAAAAATACAAGTGACAACATTCATAATTTGTTACTTTGCACTAAAATCTAAGGGACCAACTGAGCACATTCAAGATGTATGGGATGTGTTCTGTTCTATGAGTATTTCTTGGCTTCTGTAGCTGTAGTTCTTCGGGGCATGGATTAGAAAGACATTTAAGCTTATTAGATAGAAAGGTGTCATTCCTTCACATCAAGGTACATGAGGAGAAAAGTTCAAGAATTAAAAATTCTTAGAAAACAAAAAATCCTTTGGGCCCTGACAAGGAAAATGTCAAGAAGTCAAAAGAGACTAGATGGCTATTGACTAGTTTCATGAAGGCAGAGCTACAAGCAAAGATGAAATAAAGCTTCCCTACCATGTGTCTAAGGCACAAATGACACTAATCCTTTTTAATGGTCACAAAAGTTGACAACTCACTCATCCTTAGAACTGAAGGCACAAAATCATCTCTGGGAATGACTCACCATGAACAGGTCACGAGCACCAATGTCAACAGCTAACAGAAATGCCTTTTCAAATCTCTGGTACCTATAAGTAAGAAATGTTATAAGTTAGTTGTGAACAAAACTATATAAATGTAGAAAGCCGTTTGTTTAATATATTTGTGTATCATTGTTTTTGTTCTTCTGATGGGAAAAATATTTCAAACAGTAGGGCCTTTACCTGCTGCAGTCTTCTGTATGTGAAATGTTATTGCAGTTAGGAGGAGCTGAGTAAGGCACAGAGTCTGTAGAGGGCTTCAGTGTGACTTTCAAGGATAAATATAACCAAGAATAGGTGCTGCTGAGTGGAGGAAATGACAGCTTAGGAATTACGTTTCATAAGATTTTACTTGGTTGTGCTTTGTAAGAGAAAACTATAGGGATATAGAAAACAAGGCAAGATTAAGGGTAATGAACAAACTATGTAATTATACTTTTGGGTTTTTTAGTTAAAGGTTGAGAAGTCAAATACTGCATTATTACAAAAGTCTCATATTTGTAAATTTTGGAAAAAATATATTCTAAGCTGTTGTAAAATGACAAATTGTTTCTAAATAAGTTTTTTTTTTTTTTTTTAATGCTACCTTTCTTCTGTTTTAAAATCATACTCTTCCCTTGATGTATAATTTGAGAATTTTCTTTAGGAAAGTTTAATTTTAGGCTAAAATAAATGAGAGCAAACTGCAATTTAAAGTATCTTCGTAGCGAGTTTAAAATCTTGAGAGAAAAGTACGTCATGAATGTATACAATTGACCTTTGAACAACATGGAGTTATGGGCACCAACCCTCATGCAATTGAAAATCCATGTATAACTTTTGACTCCCTAAAAACTTAACTACAGTTGGCCTTTGGTATCCACGGGAGAAATTAGTTCCAGGATCCCCCACAGATATCAAAATCTGTGGATGCTCATGTCCTTTATATAAAATGGTGTAGAACAATGTATGTTGTCAGCCCTCTGCATCTGTGGATCAAAAATAGTTTTCAATCGGCATCTGGTTAAATCCAAGGATGCAAAACCTGTGGATATGGATGATTGATTGTGTTTATTGAAAAAATGAGGAGACAAAGAAACATGTCCCAAATAAAAGAAAAAAACAAAGCTGCAGAAAAAGAACTAAACAAAATGGAGACAAGTCTTCTACCAGACACAGAGTTCCAAGCACTGGTTATAAGGATGATCCTTGATCTCAGGGATAACTTCAACAAAGAGATAGAAAACATAAAAAAGAACCAGTCAGAAATAAAGACTACAATAATTGAAATGAACACATTTGAGGGAATCAACAGTAGTTTAGATGAAGCACCAATTTAGAAGATAAGGTAGGAGAAGCTGGGATGGCTCGGCAGACTAAGCGCTTACTTTGCAGTCTCAGGGACCAAGGATCAAATCCCAGCTCTGGCCCGAGTGGACCCATATGCTGAACTGGGGTGTGCTTCCCATGTGAGAGGCCCCCAGTTCTATTCTCACCCCCTGGGTTGGCCCCTGGCTCGAGGGGGTGTGCCTCCCATGTGGGAGGTCCACAGCCCAGTTCCCACCCTGTGTGGCCCCCACCCAACTGTGTGGAACAAAACCATGTCAAAAAACTGGTACAACTATGAAGACTGCTCTAGGCTATCCCCCTTCTCTCTATCTCTCTCTGTCTGGCAAAAACAATAAAATAAAATCTTAAAAAAAAAGTGAATGTAGCAGAAAACATCTAGTCAGAACAGGAAAAAGAATCCCCTCCTCAATCCCCCCATCCCAAAAAAGGGTAATTTAAAGGGCCTCTGGGACTACATCAAGAATACCAATATTTGCATCACAGGGGTACCAGAAGAAGAGAGAGAGCAAGGAATTGAAAACCTATTTGAAGAAGTAGGGACTGAAAATTTCCCTAACCTGGTGAAGGAAATAGATATAAAAACTCAGGAAGCACAGAGAGTCTCAAACAAGATGTACCAAAACAGGCCCATGCCAAGATACATTATAATTAAAATACCAAGATACATTATAATTAAAATAATTAAAGACAAAGAGAGAATCTTAAAAGCAGCAAGAGAAAAGTAGTTAGTTGCCTACAAGGGAACTCCATAAGACTGTCAACTGATTTCTCAGCAGAAACTTTGCATGCCAGAAGGGATTTGCATGAGATATTCAAAGTGATGGAAAACAAGGACCTACAACAAAGATTGCTGTACCCAGCAAAGCTGTCATTTAGAGTCAAAGGATAAAGAACTTCCCTGATAAGAATAAACTAAAGGAATTCATCAACACCAAACTAGTATTACAAGAAGTCATAGAGGGACTTCTTTAAGAATAAAAGCAAAAAAGAATAAAAAATATGAATAAAATAACAATAACTACATATCTATCAATACTTACTTTAAATGTAAATTGACTAAATGCTGCAATCCAAAGATAGGGTGGCTGAATGTATAAGAACCCAAGACCCTTACATCTGCCTACAAACAAACAAACAAACAAAAACAAAACAAAACAAAAAAACTCACTTTGAAAAGACACAAAGACTGAAAGTAAAAGGATGGAGAAAGAGATTTCATAAAAATGGAAACAAACAAAAAAGCTGAGGTAGCATACCACACAAAAAAGCCTTTAAAACAAAGGCAACAACGAGAGACAGAGAAGGATCCAATAATCCCACTTCTGGCTAATTATCCAAAGAAACCAAAAACACTACTTTGATGGGACAAATGCAGCCACATGTTCACTGCAGCATTGTTTACAGTGGCCAAGATGTGGAGGAAGCCTCAGTGTCAGTCAATGAATGAATAGAAAAAGAGTAGGTGGTACATATATATAATGGAATATTTCTCAGCCACAAAGAGGAATGGGTTCTTGCCATCTGCAGTGGCATGGATGGACCTTGAGGGTATTGGGCTAAGTAGAGGATGTCAGACAAAGAAAGAAAGAAGTAATGTGATTTCATTACATGTGTAGTCTACAGAACAAAATAAACAAAACAGGAACAAACTTATAGACACAGAGAACATTTTGATGATTGCCAGATGGGAGAGGGTTTAGGGGTGAGTGAAAAAGGAGAAGAGATTAAGAAGTACAAATTGGTTGTTACACAGTGGTCATGGGATGTAGGGTATAGACAGCATAAAGTATATAGTCAATAATATAATAATGATGTATGGTATTAGATGGGTATTGGATTTATTGGGGTGATAGAAGGCTAGGGGTTTGGGGGAAGAGTGAAAATGGTGAAGGGATTAAGAAGACAAAATAGTCATGGGGATGTAAAGTTAAGCATAGAAAATATAGTGAATTATATGGTAATAACTATGCATAGTGCCAAGTGAGTACTAGACTGGGCAGGGGACCACTTCTTATATATATGTCTAACCAGTACGGTATATATCTGAAATTAATATAAGATAATATTAGGGGAAGCTGGGATGGCTCAGTGGGTTAAGCACTCACTTTGCAGCCCTGGGGACTGAGGATCAAATCCCGGCCCCGGCCCGTGCGGACCCATATGCTGAACTGGGGAGTGCCCCCAGTTCGGTTCTTGCCGGGGTAAGACCTCGGCCCAGTTCCTGCCCTGTGCAGCCCCGTGCCCATCTGTGGAATGAAACTATGTGGAAAAACTGATGATGTGCAACTATGGAGACTGTTCTGGGCCCTCCCTCTTCTCTCTGTCTCTGTCTCTCTGTCAAAAACAATAAATAAATAAATAAATCTTTAAAATAGTATACTCCTGAGCTTCATTCCATATTGGTTTGAGCACTCCTGGTTCACAAATTAGTTTTGGTGTGTGCATGATAAACTTTTACTAATTACTACTTCAGTGATTCATTGGTTTTACTTCTGTTATTTCTGAACTTTTGACAAGTGGGTAAGGACTGGAATAGACTAGAAAGTATCAGAGTGATCCACATATAGTAAATGTAGATATCCTTTCATGGAATTTTCTATATGTATTCCAAATATACACTTGTTTTATATATATATATATATATATATATATATATATATATATATATATTTTTTTTTTTTTTTTTTTACTAGAAATGAGGGTTAAGAAAATGAAAACCACTGTGCTTGATGATGTAGTGTTAGATAACCTTGAAACAGCAGAACCTCCTGAAATCCTGTGGCTCAGCCTCTGTTGTATAAATCTTTAAAATAAACAAACAAATAAATAAAAAAATAAAGGACCGTTTCACCAGGTGTAGAATTCTTCGTTGATGGTTGCTTCTTTGTAACTTGTCATCCCAACATGTTCTGATCTCCATGGTTTCTAATGAGAAATCACCTGTTAATCTTACTAAGGCTCCCTTCTATAAGACAAGTTGCTTTTGCTTGCTGCTTTCAAGATTCACTGTCTTTGGTTTTAGACATTTTGATTGTAATGTATTTTGATGTGGAGTAATTTGAGCTCATTCTGATTGAACTTCATCATGCTTCTTGGAGGTATAGAATTATGTCTTTAGTCAATATTTTCTTCACACAGGTTTCTCAGGTTCTACTTATTTTTCCATTCTTTTTTTCCTGCTCCACCAACTTGATCATTTAAATTGTCCTATTTTACTTATACATCCGGAAACTATTTAACTGTTACCAATCAATGTCACCCCATTAAATTTAACAATAAAAAAAAAATTGTCCTATTTTAACATTCATTGATTCTTTCTTATGACTATCCAGATCTGCTGTTAAGCCCATTAGTGAATTTTTCATTTCAGCTCTTATACTTTCCAGTTCTAAATTTTCTATTTGGTTCTTTTTTATAATTTCTATCTCTTTATTGATAATCTTTAATAAACATCATTCTTCTGATTTCCTTTAATTCATTGTCTTTGGTTCCTTTAGCTGATGCGGCCTGCGAGGCCCTCTCATCCGGCCCGTGGAGACCTTTCTATCTGAATAAAATAATATTAAATAAATAATTAAAAACAACATCTATGTTTTGATTCTTTTTTATTTGGACCTCGAGTGTGTAGTCGGCCCCCAAACTGCTGTTTGATAGTTATTGCGGCCCGCGGGCTGAAAAGTTTGGAGACCCCTGCTTTAGCTCTTTGAACTTAAGTCAGTTGATTTATAATAAAACATTTGTTTAGTAAGCTCAATTTCTAAACCTCCTCAGGGAAGCTGTCAGTTATTTTTTCCTCCCTAAAATGGCCATACTTTTCTGCTGCTTCTTTTTTTTTTAACTAGATATTTTGACTATCCTAATGTGGTAACTCTAGAAATCAGATTCCCCCACTCACACATACACACCCTGTAAGGTTTTGCTGTTAAGGGCCATCATCCATTTGTTTAGTTACATTCCTATATTCCCTATCATGATGTCTCTGTTTCATTATTTCAGCAATCAGCAAGATGTTTTTATTTTTAGAGATTTATTTTTATTGTTTTGTTTTGTTTTTGTTTTGAGAGAGAGAGCGAGAGAGAGAGAGAGAGAGAGAGAGAGAGAGAGAGAGAGAGAAAGAGACAGAGAGAAGGGGGAGGGACCAGAGCAGTCTCCATAGTTGTACATCATTAGTTTTCAATATGGTTTCACTCCACAGGTGGGCATAGGGCTGCGCAGGGCAGGATCCAGGCCAGGGGCCTCCTGTATGGGCCCTGGCAAGAATTGAACTGGGGGCACATCCTAGTTCAGCATATGTGTCTAAATGGACTGGGGCTGGGATTCGATTCTCAGACTCTGGCGCTGCAAAGTGAGTGCTCAACCCATTAAGTCATCCTGGCATCCCCCAGATGTTTTTATTGTAAATCCTGAAGAAACAAACAATTCTCCCAGTCTTTGTAGACTGGCTCAGATCTAGAGCACTCATTGCTTAGTGAGGCTACCTATGGATGAGTCTGTCTTAGCCTTCCTTTCTTGCTTGTACAGAGCCAAAAGATCCCCTGGAGCATTGGTTTCTAAGTAGTGGTACATGTACCCCCAGGGGGTACATTCTGAGCCATTCAAGGATATGTGAAAAATAATCAGTAATGGTGAAAAAACAAGTAAAAAAAATGCAAAATGTTAGTTATAGAACAAAAATGTTAAGTGTGAATCATTGTTAATGGAGACATTTCAAAATTAAATCACATTAGGGAATGATGATTGGTGAGGGTGTGGTTATGAACCCTTCCCCCAAACCGTTCATCTACCAATCATTATGCAGTTTCAGAATAATCCATTTGCAACATTTCCAGAACTTCCACAAACATATAAACAGATCTGTAGCCAGACAGTTTGATCATTTTAGTTATTCACTGAGTAAAAGTTAAGCGCATTGTCGTTACTCATGATTCTTTTTAAGTAGTTTTTTAAATTTAACATAGCTTCAGTTATTATTGTCAGTGATTGTTAAACGTGTCAGTTAAGGATCAGTGGTTGAAAACAGGAATGGTTAAAAAATAACAAAAGTTGATGTGAATTATAACCCATCATCATTTACCATACTTTTTGCACTATAAGATGCACCTGAACATAAGATGCATCTAGGTTTAGAGGAGGAAAACAAACAAACAAAATATTCTGAACCAAATGATGTACTAATACATTTAATAAAATATAGCAGAATAATATTTCAACCATGTAAAGTCAACAGTGGTATTAAGAACTATTATCACTGTCATTAACAAATGAGGAGAGACTTTAAGGTTCAAGTATTCTTCTAGTTTTCTGGAAACCCCAAGAACTCATCATCGCTAGTGTCAGAATTTATGAAGCTCAGTTGCTCACAATCACTGATATCACTTTCTTCACTTTCTTCATATATGATACTATCTTCAGTTCCATCTAAGACATTGCTAATGCCACATTTTTTGAATGACTGTGCAACGGTTTCATCCTTTACTGAGTGCCACGATGTTTTAGCCCATTCACAAACTTGAGTGACAGTGGGCCTCTTCATTCATCCAGTAGGTGTCAGATCATGATTACCAGTAGCCATCTATTTGTCCCACTCTTACATAAAGACTTTAAATGGTTTGTTGATGGAAACATCGAGAGGTTGCATCTGGCTAGTAAGATCTCCAGGAATTACGGCTAGATGAGTCTTCACTTCCTTAAAGCTCTTTTTTGTAGTTTCGCTAATATGTGCTCTAAACTGGTCAAGCACTAATAAAGCAGGTTTTTTAAAAAGCCCTCCAGGACGTAGTCTGCAGGTGGGAAATCATTTATGCATGGCAAGCAGGTACAGGCCAGATTAGGCACGTGGGGTAGCTAAAGGAAGGCCTGTGCCAGCCTACTAATCCTTCCAACAGCGCACTATTTCCCCCAACATGTACCTACAGCCTCACTGTCCTATACACTCAGGGGTGGCCAACAAGTCGATCACGATCAACAAGTCGATTGCGATCAACCGGTCGATCACGAGGCCAATTTTGGTCGATCGTCAATCGCTCGCAATGTCTGGGGTGGAATTCCATGTACCATGGACTTTGAAGCAATTGTAGCTCTTATAACTCAAGTGGCGCTGCTGCGGCGCCCGGCTGATTTGAAGCAGCAACTTGAGTGGCGCCAATACAGCGCCCGGCTGATTTGAAGTGTCAAATCATAACATACAATCCTAAGAAACCGACAAAATGGGGTATCAGAGTTTATACTCTAGCTGACTTGAAGACTGGCTACATTTGCTGCATTTTGCCATATTATGGATCACTCACAACAGAGTTCTTGGTCAGACCCGATTTACCTGTTTCATCATGAATTCTGATATACTTATACAAAATGTTGTTGGAGAAAATTCCAGGTGCTCAGGGGCACCATATGTACATGGATCGCTACTATACTAGTTATGTCTTAGCTCAAGAACTAGCCAAATTGAAATGCAATATTTCCGGAATGATCTTAACGAGCAGGAAAGAACTGCCCAAGGAAATAAAAAAGCCAAATTTTTCGAAAAAACTCACAGTCGCGTATGGATGGGGTAACACCTTACTTTTAGGGTGGAAAGATAAGAGGATTGTCACTTGTTTGACTACGAGGGGTGACACAGGAATGTCGACGGTCAAAAGGATTACACAAGGTGGTGTGGAAATAATGGTCAAGAAACCCAATATTGTTTTGAATTATATAAAATATATGGGTGGTGTTGATTGGGCGGACCAATATGCATCAAG
>PVKE010027038.1:0-21880 GCA_004027555.1 Craseonycteris thonglongyai | reverse complement strand
AGAACCTTTTATTATTTAACAAGCTGTTTAATGCCTGCACTGTCTGTAATTATTATTATATTTTGTTCTGGATATTTATGTTTTATACTTAATTATTTTTGCCAGTATTATGGCAAATTGAAAGTGTTTAAATTTAATTTCTACAATTAGGTTCTTATTTTCTTCTTTCTATAATATGTTTATTTATTTTATGCTTGCTTTCAAACTTTTTAAGAAAGTCAATTTGCTTGTTAGTTTTGAGCCTCATTCTCTTCCAATGTTAATTTTAAAGTTATAAATGTCCTGTTAAATAAAGATTTAGATGCAATCAACAAGATAAATGTAGCAATTTTATTAAAATTTCACTCAAAATATTTTATAATTATTATTATGCTTTTTTCTTTGACCTATGTATTACTTAGATGTAAGAATTTTTAAGCATATAGTGATGTTCATAGCTATATTTTATTATATATTTTTAACTTACATTGCAATTTGTAAATATTTTGTGTACTCTTTTACAATATTTTGAAATTTGTTGAAATTTAATGTGTAGCCTATCATATGCTCATTTTTTACGTGTGTTTGGAAAAAATAAAAAATTTCAGCTCTTGGCGGTAGGATTCTAAATATGCCCCTTAAGCCTTGTTTTAATCAAGTTAATCAAAACTTCTATATCATTACTGAAGTCTTTTTCTTCTGCTATTATGAAGTTTTCCCTCATTTATTACTGAACAAGATTGCCATTTGATTGTTGATTTATCTATATCCCTCAAAGTTTTTGTATTTTTAAAGGTTATGTTTTTAGGTACAGACAACTTTAATTTGGTTTACTTTTCTGGAGTCTTAAATATTTCATTATTAGAACATGTTTCTCCTTATCTCTGTTTTTAAATTGAAATTGCTTCTGTAAAACTAAAGTATAACACACATACAGAAAAATGAATGCATTGTAAATATACAGCTTGATGAGTTATCACAAAGTGAATATACGCCCTTTGTAACTTGTACCCAGATCTGGTAATAGACCATTACCAGCATTAGAAACCCTTCTCAGATTCCTCAAATCCTTATGCCCACCCCTCATCTGAGAGGTAATTATCATTATATCATAGATTGGTTTTACTGTTTTGTTTTTGTTTTTTAACTTTACATACATGGATTCCTTTGTGTCTGGCTTCTTTATATGTTATATTTGTGAGGTTTATTTATCCATTCTTCTGCTGATGGACATTTGTGTTGTTCCTAGATTGGGGCTATCATGAATAATGCCACCATGATCATTGTAACACATGGTTTTGGTGCCTGTATATACACATTTTTGGTGGGTGATTACTTACAAAAGGACTACCTAGGTCTCTCTCTCTCTCTCTTTTTCTCTCTGTCTTAAATTTTAAGTTATCTTTAAATAGGCTGACAAGACATACTGTGTAAAAGGAACAGAAAATAATGGTAGTCTCACTGGGATAAATTCAAGGTGTCAGTAGGCTGACCATACACACTGTTTGAAACGGAACAGTACTGTTGTTTTCTGTCTCATTTAAAATGGTGTTATCTGGTCAGGCTATCTTTAAAATATCTACTGAAATATATTCTCTATCCATCTTTAACTTTATGCGTGTTTTCAATGTTGCAATGCTCAAGTTTTCTGGGCTTTTTGTGTTAACTAATTGAATTTAGTTTTTAACAAAGTCTGATAACTTTTCTTTAATAATAAAAAAGTCTGTTTACATTTAATCTAATATAATAAATGTTGTTTACCATCTTATTTTGTACTTACAATTGTTTCTCTCTTGAATACATTTTTGGTATTCTTTTTTACATTTTTATTGATTGTGCAGTAATTTTTTATCTGTATACTTTTCAAATATTTATCTATTGACCTAAATACAAAACAAACATTTTGTGTGAATACAAAACTATCAGCAGTGATTAGCCAGGGGTATAGAATTGGGTTGAAGGGTAAATAAGAGCTTCAGTATTTACTCTATATATTATGTTTGGTGATATTTTTTTAACAATGGATATATATTCTTATACTGACTCTTTGAAACCAAAACTTCAGTAATTCTGATAAAAGATAATTTCAAAAATGCAAACAAAAATAAGTAGAAATTGTTTTTTCCTCCAAGACTTCAGACTATCTGTACAAATTTTTCTTATTATCCATTTACTCATAGGTCTAACAACATAAATGTAGTTGATATAACAAAAACATTCACAGAAAAATAATTTAGATCTTACAATATGTTTCTCAACAGAGCACAGAGTATTTTCTATGTAAAGTGGATACTTTGGGTTCTGGCATAAGATCTTCAGAATGGACCTGACCTTAGCAAGACCCTTTGTTTTCATTAAGCAAAGGTGATGGGGGGCGGGGCAGAGACTACACTCAAGAAAGTGTTTTCACTAAAGGAAAACGTTTTCTAGCTTTGTCAAATCTTGATACCACTCAGACCTCAGTGGCCTTGTCTGCAAATAAAAGCCACAGACAAGAGCTGGGATTTGGCCCCCACCAGTCATAATGACTTAACAGTGGGAATATTTTGAAGACCTACTTTCAAATTCAGTTGCTTCCTAGTTCTGTGATTTTAACACAGTTACCTGATTTCTCTGGGATGTGTTTCTTTTTAGCAAATCCTAGGTTATTCTAAGGAGTAAGCAGTAAAGCACTTGAGCAGAACTTAAGTATGTGGGTTTTTTTTTCTATAGCAAAGAGTCCATTATTCATTGTCATCTTTCTAGCGGATAGTAGGCACAGAATAATTATTAGTTTTTACTTCTCACTGACATCAGGAATTGTATTATAAGGAATCTTCAAATTAGTGTTGTGTAATATTGTAATATTTCATTGTCTAACCTTGAATTTATAAGTGCTCCCCACCCCCATATTAATAAGATATATGAATATTAACATGCTATGTAGAACATCTTTCTACAAAAGATGTGAATCCTTGGATATTCACGACTCTCTATTAAGAACTTTAAGATAAAATGTTCACAGATTTAAACAGTGGTATAATCTTATAAACAGTACCTCAACAGTTTATCAGCAAAGGCAATATAAAGAATCATGGGGAAAATAAAGCAAAAAACTAAATATAAAATCACTTGAGTCTAAACAAATCTTACTATTAACATTATCTTCACATATATTTTATCTATGTCTTTTCTTATTTTGTGTTATAATGTCATAAGGATAATAAATCTTACTGTAAAGTGATCAATATCAGATTTGAAGGTCACTTTGGTAATTGGAAGTGAGAGCCTCCCAAAGTGAAGGCAATTGGAAAGCACAATATTTTACTTTCATGAGTACAATGATTTAGTTCTTTGACCTCTAGTTAGTTAAGCATGATATAGAGTAGAACATTTCACTTCTAATATGTGCCTGTGAAACCTCGACAAGAATTAAAGGCAGCGTGCAGATTTAAACTGCTATCATTCCTTACTGCTTGAATAATTAAACTTTCTTTGAAGTACTTTAGAAAGAGAAAAATATAAAAAAAATAAGGGAGGCAGAGAAAGAAAAAGAAAGGAAGGAGAAAGCGAAGAGGAAGGATAGAAAGAAAAGTAAACTAGTTAATTTGCTTATTTTTCTCTCTGCACAAATAGCATCCTAAAAAAAAAAAATTTTGAAAAGCCTTTAATGTAAACATGGACAGCTGTTTTAGACATTGTAACACGTGCATGTTTGAAGGATACATCATGAAAAAAAAAATCATGCTGAAATGTCAATTTTATAGCTCTAAGAGAGAGGTCCTAAGGTTTAGAAGTTAAAAGTAAGTTAACTCTTTGCTTATTTGAACATTAAACTGTCAGCATAGAAGTAAGTTTAAAACTTATGATGGTCTGAAAATGTGGTGCTAAATGAAGTTTGAAGACCTATTAACCTGCCTGAGATGTAAACCAGAAACTATTACACTCTGCCATTCAGCATGTATTCAAGTACATTACAGTAATGTGCAAGCTGTTAAGAGGTGAACAATACAGCTGAATAGTGTCTCTATTTTCTTAAATGTAATGATGCTGTTAGCTATTTTCAGTATTCATTTAGGAATTGTGTGCCTATAGAAAATGGAATTCTTAAGTGAAATTGATTGCTTCAATTTTTTTTATAATAATAATGCAGTACTGACTATCCTTTTTAACATATTAATCAGTAATCAGTTTCCTTTTGTTAGAGCTTTAGGCTTTACAATAATTTAAAGAAAAAAACACATTTGTAAAAATGCTTTGATAAACAATTTAGCTAAGCATTTTTGACCAATTATTCATTGTGTTAAAAATATTTTAAGTATGATTTCCTTAAACTATTTAGACAGTAAATTAAATATAAAATAAACACATTTTAAAATGATTACTTACATAAGGAATATAATCATCTTCTCTTTTGCAATTAAGCTATTACATTCCATTACTTATTTAACATTATGTCAAAGAAGTATACTTTTAAAAAGCTTCACTAAGACATTTATCAATTGTTTCAACATAACATATCAGCTAGATACATTTAGTTCATATTTGAAAAGATGGAAATGAACTATATTCAAGTTTGCATAAATTGAAGTAAATGTTGAAATGAGCCTAACCCTTTCTAAGACAATGTTATTATAAAACTCCCTTTTCTAGATCTCCCCGTTTAGGGGATTTTAAGTTCAAGGGGAAAAGACAATAACCGTTTTTGTTGCACAAACACTGCTAAAAATATTTTTTAAAAGGATTACACCAAAATATTTGGTTACCAGACTATTTATTTCTATCCTAATCTAGTGTGAAAACCTAAGAGAATAATAATACCTGGCATGTGAAAAACAAGGAAAGCTATGATTGGTCCTCTTTGAGCTTACAACCAACCTGTAGAGATGAGGGAAGCAAGGAAAAGATACTAAAAGATATTATAGCATTTGATGCCTAAATATGTGATACACAATATGCATACCACAAAGGCGAGAAGGAAAAAGATCCATCTAGGCCACAGTGATGTGATCCAGGTAAACTTTGAAGAATAAGTAAGATTAGATAATTGTCCGTGACAGGATAGACCAGGAGTTGACCTGATTCTGGAGGGCCTTATTAAGCACTGAAAATTCGGAAAGAATTTCAGTGAGATCAGAACTTGGATCTCGTATCAGTCCCACTGTTCTTTTACGAAAGCAGATGAAGAGGCAGCAATACTATTCTCAGTCCACTTGTTCTTACTTCCTTGAGGCACTCTGACTCTTAAGATGGGGTGATACTGGTCAAAATTCTATTCATATCTACCTGCTTTCCACACAGAGTTCACAACAGAACCACAAGATGTCATTGTGCTATTTTGACACTATCATGGAAATTGGAGTATGCGCTGTTGCTTTCTATTCAAACTGGTGCATGGAGCAGCAACTTTAGCATCATTTGGAAGTTTGTCAAAGATGCATAACTCAGCCTCTCCCAGTACTTGCTGAATCAGAATATGCATTTTTAACATGATCTACAGCTAATTCTATATAAATATCAAAGTTTATATGGTATAAAATGCTCTACTGGAAAACAAAGCCTGTTGGTAGTAAGAAATTGGGATTTGCTGGTAGTAGTGGTCATGACAACACTTTCAAATTTTCACATTCCTACTCGACAAGTAATCATCAAAGTAATTGTCTCTAAATTTTAATGTCTGAAATTAGAGAATACTTCTGACCTACTATATTAATTTCAAATAATATCCTCTCTCTCTCCTTAGTTTTGTCACCATTATTCGTCATAATCATCATCAGTTCAAACACAGAATTTAATAGTAGATTGCAGTTTTTTTTTCAGTGTGGTTTTGAAATATACACATCTTGCTCCCATAATTGGCTATTTTGTATATGCTATTATCTCTAACCATTCCCAAATCCCAACAAATATAATAATTTTTGTTTATCATTCCCTTTATGTGATTATCACTCTTCATAGTTCGCCATACTTTCTGTAACTCACTTTGAGTTCATGCTAGGTATTACTGAGGGCCTGAAAAATTCAATGAACTGGTTGCATTAAGAAATATCTTTAGGAAGGATTGTGTATACAGATGAAGGACTGTCTTTATATGATTGTTTGGCACTAGTTTTAGTCATTGCTACATCACAGATTATTAAGGTCCTCTCTTTTGCTATCTTGGTTTTATGTTTTCTATTCTCCTCATTCTCTTACATTCTTATTAAAGCCATTCTGATTCTTTTACTTTCCTCATGCTATGCACCTATTTAAAATTTTATCTTCTAATATATTACTTAACTTCAAAGTTCACGTCCTAGATGGATAATTAGTTCTCCGAAGTGTAATTTTACTTGAAGCAATACCCTTGTTGTCTAGACAATTGCTATTTTATGAAAATTAAATGTAAATGCCAGACATATTAATGCTAATCTTTTCATGAATGAGTTTATTATCAGGAAAAGGGAAGTAAGTCTCACTTATACAATGTAGAAATCAAAAAACAAACAAAAAAGACATGGTCAATGGTGAGAAGCATTGATCCAAATATTTACGAAAAGCCTCACGAATATGCTAAAATTGAAATAATTATGTTTTAATAAGGTAGAAACTAAAAAATAACCACTGGAATACTAAGAAAGTCTATAAACCTGTGAAAAAAACCTTTTAAAGAATATTTTACTTTTATGGTTTATTTTTATGGCATGAAAAGGGGCACAATCAAATAACCTAGAACAAAACTCGATATTTTTTTATCTTGTATAACTAAAACACGGCAAGATTTTAAGTACAGAGACAGTTGGTATTCCTACACCCTATCCAATGTTCTCCCAGTCTCACACATTATTCTTTCCTTAGGTAAATTTGCTTCAGGCAAATAGCTTTGTTTCCATTCCTTAAAGAAGGTATGCTTCCTTTGACTAAGTGACCTTTGCATATACTGTATTATTTCCCTCTGCTAAGATTACTCAACCATTTTCATTCCATAACTCCTGCTCAACCTCTAGA
This sequence comes from Craseonycteris thonglongyai, assembly GCA_004027555.1. NCBI lineage: Eukaryota > Metazoa > Chordata > Mammalia > Chiroptera > Craseonycteridae > Craseonycteris > Craseonycteris thonglongyai. The sequence goes on along the minus strand of PVKE010027038.1, from coordinate 14,935 downwards.
CTTCAGCTGACTCATCACTCAGAAATGTCTAGTCAGTCTTCTACTTAAGCTTGTCTCATTGAATTCTGACCTCATATGGCTTTAAGTAATACTCTTATATAGCCCTGACCACAGAAATAAGAACAGAGAAAATATTCACTAAACATAAATGAATTTAAGGTTGCTTATATTACTTGAATTATGTAGCAATTTGCTTTATTTAATATATAGATGCCTGGATATGCATTGGTAAATATTGGTAAATATTTTGTACTTCCCTAGGTCCCTAAATCAGGCAGATCTAGGCATTTTATTGCCTCTCACTTCTCAATAGTTTTTTGTTTTGTTTTGCTTTGCTTTATTTTTTTACTATTTCTGTGACACTGGAACTTTCAATGTTTCTCTATTGTTCTCTCTTCTTTTTAGTTTGATTCTTTATTCTCCTTCCTATTCTTCTACTCAGCCTCTGCTTGTTTCACCTCTTCCTCCTTTCTCTCTCTTCCTCTTCCTCCTTTTTCTTCTTTCTCACCTTCATATGTTGTAACAACAATGGAAGAAAACATTTCCTAGTGCCTTCTGATTTAGAAATGTTTTCTCGACTGGGTATGAGTGATATACAAACAACAGATCATCCTTTTACACTGAAATATTGATGCCAAAATTTTCTAATGCAATACCATTGAACATGGCCCTTGGTTACCTCAACATTTCATTTTACTGTTTTTCTTTAGTTCTTTACAATATAGACAAAGCTTGTGCAAACCACAGCCCAATGGGCTGCCTCCTACCAAGGGCATCTTTGAATGGGGCTCAATACAAATCCATAAACTTTCTTAAAACATTATGAGGTTTTTTTTGTTTTGTTTTTTTAGCTTATCAGCTATCTTAGTGTTAGTATATTTTTAGGTGTGGCCCAAGACAAGTTGAGTTCAGACGAGGGTTTATTATTTTGATAGATAAATATCCTACTACTTTCTCAGAAAAAAAAAATCATGTACTCAAGATATTTATGACCCATTCTTATAAATACCTGTTAGAACAGATTGTATATTTTAGGCACTTTTTCTAGTAACATGTCTCTGTTTTCTTCATGAAAAAGGGGTCATGTGTCTGCAAATACCAGCTTACCTTGCTTTAGTGAAACACACTGAAAAACATTTCTTTACTGTACATTAAAATTTTAATCTTTTCAGAGTAATAAGAATGAAAAGTAGGAGTAAGTACACTGAGAAAACAAATCACAGTAGAGAGAAGTTATAAAAATAACTTGAGCAAGACATTCATTTAAGCAAAAATAAAAGTGATTAAGCTGTTTTGTGTGAAGAAATTAAATCTCCAGCAATGCTTGGTTTAACCCAAGTCTCCTAGCACATATTTAAACACATAGCAAATAAGAAAAAAGGTCTTTAAACTTCTGCTACAATGTCAATTTCCAATTATCAATAATGAAATATTTTTTTTCTATTAGTAGATATATAAATTATATTATGTTATAAATGAAATGGAAAATACTACCAATACTATCATTATTCTCTCCTTTCACCTCCTACACCCATATCCATGAACAAAAGGTTTCCCACCCCAGAAAAGAAAGGAAGCTTATTTTGTATTTTCTTAAATTAAATTTTCTTTAAAAACAAATTAGGGGGAAGCCAGGATGGCTCAGAGGGTTAAGCACTCACTTTGCAGCCCCAGGGATGGAGTATTGAGTCCCAGGCCCATCCATGAGGACCCATATGCTGAACTGAATGTTCTTTCCATGCAGGAGGCCCCCAGTTTGTATCTCACCCCTGGTTCAGCCCCCAGCTCAAGGGGGTGAGCCTCCCTTGTGGGAGGCCCCCCGCCTTGTTCTCACCCTGTTTAGGCCGTGCCCACCCATGTGGAGCAAAACCATGTTGAAAGCTGATGATGTGCAACTATTCAGACTGCTCTGTGTCCTCTCCCTTCCCTCTCTCTCTCTCCCTCTCTCCCTGTCAAAAACAATAAAATAAATCTTTAAAAATATAAAATAAAAAAATAAATAAATTGGGCCATTAATTCATCTCTGTGGCTTGATTCCTGGCCTCAGCCCATGCAAATCCCATATGCTGAACTGTGGTGTAACTGGTAACCACCTGAATGGCTGGGCAGCATAGGTTCTCACCTCCCATGTAGGAAGACCCAGTTCAGTTCCCGCCCCACATGGCCCCACATCCACCTGCGTGGAATGAAACCAAGTTACAACTAATGATGTACAACTATAGAGACTGCTCTGTACCTTCCCCCATTCTTTCTCTCTCTCACCTTCTCTCAAACAATAAAATAAATTTCTAAAATAAAATAGTGGAATCTTTTTTAGGCAAGTAATCTCCTTCAGAAATTCTTTGAAGAGTCCATTAAGCCTATCCAAGGCTTATTTTCACTAAAGTTGTACTGCTTTATTTCACCTGATTTATATCCATGTGTAGTAGATACTATTAAATTGTCCTTCATGATTCATTTTTACGTTTTTCCTTTTAGTAGTGGATTCTACCCTCTTCTTACACCCTTCCCTAGCCTTCCTGGATTTGAACTAAGCATAATTCCCACGCTTCATTGCAGTCAGGTGTGTCTATATAACAAAATTCTTGCCAATGTAATATAGACAGAAATGATATGTATAATTCCTGGTCATTTTCAACTAAAAGACACATTGTGTATCCTGACTCCACTTTTTCCCTTCTGTTCTTTGCTTTGCTCCATCATTATAAACACATCAGCCTCTACATCAGTGACCCTCAAACTGTACTACTCAAACCAACATTATCAGCATCATGTGGGCACTTGTTATAAATTCAGGACAGATGCATTGAATTAGAAATGCCTAGTAGAGCCCAGATACTTGTGGCTCAACAATCCCTCCAAGTGATCCTGGTACGTGATAAAACTTGAAAAAAAAAAAATGGCTCTACATCATTAAGCTGGTAGATGAAGTAGAATCATGAATAGAAAAAATTTGTGGGAATTGTGCTTTAAAAATAATTATCGCAATTTGTGCTTTTAAAATATCTTAAGTTATTTTGATTTCTAATATTCAGTACATCTTTCATTCTATAAGGATTATAATTATTTCTAAATTATGAAATATTGCAGATGGTAAAATGCTTTACTTTTTTAGATCATAATAAGCAAAACTATTTAAATACTATTATTATTCTCATTCATGTATTGTCTTTTTTTAAGAGTAGTGTTCATATATAAAACTGTCCCTCAGGGTCCATTCTCACCTTTTTTTTTTTTTTTAATAGTGGAGATTATATATATGTATATATGTATGTATATTACTCTTAAAAATTTATTAAGCACTATTATACTTTAGAAAATACATTGGTAATTTATATCTCCATATTTTCATATTTATGTGATTGCCCTTACATTGCCATGTAATATTTATAAATATTAACATTTGATTCACATTTCACCTTAAAAACATTAGCATATTAATGAATTTTAGGATCCTGTTAAATTAGATCTCTCTTTATATAATAAATAGCTAACAGAAAGTTTAGAATAATTATGAGATTTACCTAAAATTATACATCTAGTTAATAGGACAACCTAGATTAATATTACAGACTCTTGAATCCAAACCTAAATGTCACACTTGCAACAAAACAAAAATAAGTCCAGTCTATAAAGTGGTATTGTTCCTGTAATTAATGTTGCCAAGAGGCAGATTATTTGAGAGGGAACAGCTGAAGCATTGCTTGGTCTCTTCCCTCATTGAATCTCTCACAAACAAACTGCAAACCAGCTGAATGGTCTTGGGTAATTAACTTCAGTAATTTTCTACATCTGGAGAAAGAAGAGGATTCTGGGAACAACTACAGACAGTGAGAAAGTATAAAATTCAGTAGATGTGCCTTTGTGGTAGGGATAGGATATGTAAGGGAGGTTCTCGGGGAGAGGAGATATCATGATGTAAATACAGTTTTTTCATTATATTGACTGACAGGAAGATACACATTGGCAGGCAACTCAGTTTCAAGGACTGATAAGGTAAGAGTGAACTATATTTCTGGTAAAATTGGTATTGAGTGAAAAAACAAGTACATGAGACAGCAGAATATGAAATTACTATGAAATTTTGGATATATTGTGGGATTTCAATGGAATATCATGCTTTCTGCTGTATTTGATTTTTGCCCTTGAACCTCATATAGCAAAAGTCTGCTCTCTTCTCCCCCTGAGGAACCCTCGTGAAAACAGGTAAGAGACCCTGGGCCAGAAATTTATATTATGATTTGAAACACTTTAAAATTCTATTTAAAGTTGCTTAAAATATTTCTCAGTTGGAAAGTGAAATTATTGCTGTAAACATAATTGGATTCAACCTCCAAATGGACCTAACCATTGATAAAGTAATAAAAATAAAATGTTATTTTACTTGGGAAAGGAGATGGTTTTTCTCCATTTCTGAGTGTGACCTTTGCTCATGTCTTGCAAGTGTAATGTAGTCAAACTGAGGGAACAACGTCCTAGTGTGTGTGTATATGCGACCTTCACTACCCAGCTTTCAGCTTAGAGACAAATTGTTCATCTTATTTTGTAGCTCACTCTTCCCTTGGTTTCTTCATATTCAGAATTTACTTTGTATGCTTTTTTTTTTCTTTCTGTGTCTCTTTTATAAATATGTTGGCACTAAAGAATCCCATAGTGTGGTCCATTTAAATCAAGTCTATTACCCACTTGAGCCAACCATGTGATTACTGAAAAAAAAAAAATGCAATTTTCTGTTCTATTTTCCTGGGAGTTATTTTCTATGATCTCTGAGTTCACAAGGAAAGGAGAGGCAGGTACTAGTACAGAAAAGTGAAAGATGTTATTAAAATAGCTGGTATCAACATTTTTTAATGAGGCTCTCTCCCTCTCCCCCAAATACCTTGAAAATTCATCTTGGATAGGGAATTTGGATCTTGGCAATGATTGTTTATAAGGAGATTGCGGAACAGAGTTAAAGTGCTCTTTATAAAGTTAGTATGAATTTTGTGCTGGGTCATAGTGTGAGTGGGCAGATGATAGAAGAAAAGTTGCCAAGACCCAGTGAGGGAAAGCTGGAGCTCATAGAGAATATAGGCTAGTGAGAAATTCTTTTTAATGTAGCCAAAGATCTGTTAGAATTTAAAAATGCATTACTCAGTGTTATCTATCTGTTGCAAGGTAAGCGACTTTTGATTCCATCTTTAAAGGAGTACACAAAATTCTTTGTATTAATTATCTTGGAGAATCAAGAAAAGGGCTTATATTTTGTTCTCAACAAGGTGTGCCTGGAACAGCAACATCATCAGTATCACCTGCTAACTTGTTAGAAATGCAAATTTTGAGGCCCTAGCCTTGGTCTACCAAATCAGAAAATCTGTGAGTAGCATTCAGCAGTTTACAGTTTAAGGAGCCCTCCAAGTGATTCTAATGCAAGATAAAGTGTGATATCTAGGTTTAAGTGAAACAGAGGAGAGAACAGTTAAAGGAGATGAGATGCTAGAAAGATTAAGAAATCAGTAAGAATTCAGTGTTAAACTGATTAGCATATGAATAAGCAAAGTAAGAATTGTCTGGTTCTTGGGAAAGACATAACATCTTTATGGTAAGTAGTTTAAATCTGTATAACCAACTATCATAAATTTTAAGATGCTGACACTAGCTTATACTGCAGCTATACTTTTTATATATAAAATTCTGGATATTCAGTGCAAATAATTCTTTCATTTTGTATACTATATTGGTGGGAAAACTTTCAATAGAATGAGTTGATTTTATCAATAAGAGGTATGCAATAGTCCATCAGTTTCTTATATTGCCTACAATAACAAATGGGGAACATCTTTTCAAAAATATTTTAAATTTCTTTCAATGTCTTTCTGCTTTTGTACAAACAATAGGCATTCAATTCCAGTCACAATTAGAACTACCCTAAAGATTTAAATAAAATATATATATTTTAGACAAGACAGAATTTAAAATGTTCTATTCTCTCTAGTACTTTGTCTCATGTGTAAGTCAAAAATTAAATTGCTGTTTTTACTAAAATACTCTCTTCGATGCTATTAGAATAAGTGATCAATTAGTTTAGAAAATATTAAAATAAGGAATAAAAAGATCCATGATTGTTCAAATATTTTATTTTACCTTAAAATATAAAAGTGCAGATTTTATTAGTTGTTTCAAAAAGACTTTTTTTTTTTTTTTTAAAGTCTCTGAAAATTTTGGTGTTTTTGACTTGTGAAAGACACCTACAATGCACTCAGCTTTGATTTCTTCCCAGTAGACACAGGAACTTAAGACACGATATAGAATAAGTCGTGTGCAGAATATTTTTTTCCATTACACAAATTTATGTGTAATTTTGGTACGGGGGTCATGTTAATCATTGTATCATTTCAATTTTAGTCTATGTGCTGCTGAAGCAAACCCATGTGGAATTATTTAAATATTTTTTTTCTCAAGCTTTTACTGTTACCGCATCCTAATTAAATAAAAATTTCAAATTAAGTCATCTTTACTGTATTTCCAAAACATTTCACTTAGTTACCATAGAAATAACATAGTTCTCTTTTCAGCTGAAGTATTTGATTATGTAATTAAAATAACAAATTTATCTAGTATTAAAAAGGTTGGGGAATACACACAATAGTCCACTGATCACATTCAAGTTAACTGCACGCAGCAACATTGTACAGATGAGCTGGAGAGCCACGCACACATGTCTACTCAAGGCCCTAAGGGTCTGTTACCACATCTCCTGCAGAGCAGAAAAAGTGTTAGTTGCTCTGGTGGGTCAGGAAAGTGGACTAAAAGTGGTCCTTGTCTGCTGATATATCCATGATTTAAAATTTTGATACTTATGTTTTTACAGAGCTCTTTTAAGTGAGTGAACATTTTTTCTTTCATATTTTGATCACTCAGATGAATCAGGTTTTAAATAAATGCATTTTATGTCATTATAATCACTTGATTAAATTGTATATTCTTTTGAAATCATGTTGCATTTTTACCTTTTATATGAAGAAATGATTGTTGGTGTGAATTGACAACTTCAAAATGTTCTATAAGACCTGTCACGCAATCTTCTTACAAGACAGGAAGCCTTGAAGGCAGGATCAATATATTATTTGTATTTATATCATAAGTGTCGCCCCCCCCCCCAATATCAACACAGGCACTGAATAATGGCTGAATAAGCAAAAAAAGAAATTTGGTAATCCTATGATATAATATTTTTTTCTTATATTATTACCCTTTCTTTTGATATTTTTTTTCTTGGTTTTGTTTGCTTTTTTTTCCCCCCCTCTGCATACTACTTATCTTTAATGTACTATTCCTTTCTTTAAAATCCAGTTACAAAACAGTCATTCCTCTTTGTCTAGTCTAAAGAAAAATAAAAGCAGAGGGAGAGTATACATATTTTGGCTGTGGAATAAGCATAGAAAAATGACACTTTCTATGAACATCAATTTATAATGCATCTTATATATGCTTGCCTTGGTTTGTGGTCCATAGTATAAGAAACAATTTTTTATTTAGAAACATGCTTGTTGGAAAAATGCATTCTGTAAAATAACCCCAGTATTTACAGAATTAGAAAATATTTGGAGTAAAACCAAATGCATGTCTAATGAAAAGTATTTTTACTTGATTTTAGCTTAAAAATTCAGAAGAAATTTGTAAAAACTATCAAACATTAAGTTATAAAAGATGCCAACATATTTTGCTTCTGGATCCTAGAAACACATTTTTCTTTACTTACTTGATGGAAAATGATGAGATCCACAAAAAGATGTCCATCTGTTCAATAGATCTGGTATTAAAATATTCACCATGAAATATTTAAATTTTTTCAAATGTAGTCATAAATTACAGCACTATCACCTTTTAGTTTTCATCTCTCTGGTTCCTTCATGTGTTAATAAAATTCAGAAGTGGATTTTGCTTACCTGGCATTTATTTCCACATCATATACTCCCTCTATAATTTCTTTCTTTATTTATTTTTGTCATTTAACTTTTGTTTTTTTTTTTAATTGTTAAATTTATTGGGGTAACATTGGTTGGCAAAAATTACATAGGCTCCAGATGTACAATTCTAAAGTACATTGTCTATGTGTTGCACTGTATGCTTACCACCCAGAGTCAGTTCTTCCATCACCATGTATTTGATGCACCCACCTTATTCTACCCCACCCCCACACATACCCTTGCCCCCTGGTAACCACTAAACTATTGACTGTGAGCATGAGTTCTTGTTTCTTTTTTTTTAAATCTATTTTATTTATTTATTTATTTAGACAGAGAGAGATACAGAGACAGAGACAGAGACAGAGAGAGAACTGAACTGAGGGAGCTCTCAGCTCAGCATATGGTTCCGCACGGGCCGGGGCCGGGATTCGATCCCTGGTCCCCGGCGCTGCAAAGTGAGCACTTAACCCACTGAGCCATCCCGGCTTCCCCTCTTGTTTCTTTTTTACCTTCACTTTCATATTCCACCTACAAGTGAAGTCATATGGTTCAATCATGTTAAGCAAATCATCAAATAGAAACATATCAAGAACATCCATAATCTCTTGATCTACTTTCTATTCTTAATCTTAAAATTCAATTCAGTTGTATTCAATTTTAATAACATATATATTTTTAAAGGTATTTAAAGAATTATTACATTGAATTTTTTTTTTGAGCTGAACTGGGGGCCTCACTGCATTTGGGAAGCACACCCCAGTTCAGCATGTGGGTCCACCTGGGCCAGAGCCAGGATTTGATCCTTGGTCCTCGGGGCTTCAAAGCAAGCGCTTAACCTGCTAAGCCATCCCGGCTTTCCCAACATTGAAATTTTTGAGAATTATTTTGAGGATAATAGGAGATTATTATGTAAATAACTGACCACACCACTTGAAAATTTGGGTTGCATATATAAATGTTCTAGAATGAGAAAGGCCCTGACTAAGGCCTTGTTCATTACATATTCTCTGGAAGGTAGCAGCTCAAGTCAGGGTAAATTAGATTCCTAGTTTCTAATAGAAAAATGCAACATTGAAGTTGTTTGCATATTCGAGTTCACTCTACATAGCTTCAGGAGACAGGGCTGGCTATGTAATGTGAATAGAGAAGTGAAAATAAAAATGTGGGCCTCTTGTAAAAAAAAAAAAAGGCAGTTACAGTTACTAAAACATACCTTAAAAACCTTTCATAATTTGTAAAACATAACAGAGGTAAAGGTATACAAGAATAACAAGCTAAACTGACAAATCACTACCCTGCTTTTTTGTATGTTTTCCTACATCGCTGTCTGCCTGCTATTATAAGTTGGAATTTCTGTAAGGCTTCTCTATATTCTGTCCCATTTGTTTATATTGACTTATCCTCCAAGTAGTACTTTAAAACTCACTCCCTCAGGGAACTCATTTTTTTTTTTTTTCACTCACACAAGAATTTGTTAATGTTTCATTCAGGCACATGGTAATACATAACATTTATATAATTATTGAGTGTCCAATAACCCACAGGAGTGTAATCTTCATGAGGGCAGTATACATTGGTTCTTTATTTCCAGGCCTGGTCTAATGCCTGTTACATATTTTTATTTTTACTTTTATTATGCAGAGGTATAATAAATATATGTTGAATTAATAATTGAGGCCTCTGAATGACTAGAGGTCTCAATATACTCAGTGGAGAGGGTTATTCTTCATTGAGAGACATCCATCAATATAGCAAATAACCATTTCTACTACACTTGCACAGCCCCACATTTCACTGTCAGGCACAGTATTTGACACCATAGAATGGAGAATAAAAAAAATCTGTGACTCTGAGATTACTTGTTCCCAACATTATGAAGTAGAAAGAAAAATATAGTTAAAATTCTGATATGCACCTGACAACTCAATGTAATTTTTCTCTTAGCCTAAACAGCAGTTTTGATAGATAGCTCTACCATCCCCAAAAGACGAAGACCACATTACTGGCATTAGAAGGTTAGTGAAAAACAAAACAAAACAAAACAAAACAAAAAACAATTAGTGAAAGTGCTGAGGAGAAAGTCATGTCATGGCAATGTTATTTATTACTATGGAGATAAAGTGTTATCATTAGTGAATTCTAAAATCATTGCCTAAAAAAAGAGTGGGAGTTAGACTTATCAGCAAAAGCCTAATGTCCTCAGCTTCAGATAAAAGTGTGAAGAAACAGAACAGTCAGGAGAAATGTCACAGATGTAAAATTGAATTTGGGAGTTCATGGAAAATGACTAGAATTTCTGGAATACAAAGATGGAGGTAACAGAATCCTATTTTGCTTGTAAATGTAAATAGAAGTAAGAAAGAATTGAGCACTTAACCTACTGAGCCAACCCGGCTTCCCTTGATTATATTTATTGCTATATTGTTCATAGAAACAAACATTTCTCAAAGAAGCAGATTTTGAAATGATTTAAACGTAGAGCATTGAAGAACAAAACGCTTAAATCTTTCTCTTGCCTGTTATTCATGACTAAAGAACTAGAAAACAAGGCCTTATTTTTTATCCTCTCCTTTTATGATTAACATAAGAAGGGTAGCTGTACAGAGAGCTTCTTTAATCACATATCATTTCTCTTTGATATCTTTCCATTTCTGCCTCCGCTCTCCCCTTAGGGATTTTAAAGCATCTTCAATAAGAGTATGCATTCCTGATGAGTGTTTCCTTACATGGAGCACAGCTCTGGGACTGAATTAAAGGAATCTCTAACTTCATAAACCTGCACCTTCTTATCAAGTGATGAGAACAATAAGCAGGATTACTTCCTGAGGCCTTTTAATCACAAAGAAACTGGGTAGCCTATAGCACTCACTCTAGATGACAACACAGAGTAGTAATTTATCTTAAGCCATTAGGACTTTCTAATTCCTAGCATTTTTTCTCTTTATATCCTTAGTTCCTCTATTGTCTACTATATATCAATTCTACACAGGTCTGATTTTCCCTGTATAATTAAAAATATTATCTATAACTATGCTAATTTTATCATTTAATTCTAGATATGCTTTGCTATTTTATGATATGGCATTTAGAGCTAGGTCCTACTTTAATTTTTTCAACATTGCTATATTTCTAATTTAATTGTTTTATTTCCCAGTGTCAGTCTTATGTAATGCTATCAAAGACAGAGAGGTCCAGAGTGGGTTTTTGATTTGGTTTATCTGACTTGATCTTTGCATTTATGCTTTTGCTACCAAAAACATGACTTGTTCCATTACAGAAAGAATTCATGTTATATTTAGTCTCCATAACAGCTAATTAAAACTTGCTGAAAATAATGTTGTTATATGTTGCTGTGTCTTAATCTCTAAGTCAGAAGACTAAAAGGGACTTAAGAGTTTGGGTGACCATATGGCTTTAAAAAAAATGTATTGGGGTGACATTAATTAGCAAAATTATATAGGTTCCAGGTACCGTATACAATTCTATAGTACTTCATCTGTGATGCGTTGTGTGTCCACCACCTAGAGTCAGTTCTTCTTCTCTTCCATCACCATAGATTTTGACTTTGCCTCCCCACTTACGCTCACAAAACCACTGAACTATTGACTGTGTCTGAGTTTTTCTTTGTTGTTTTCAGATTTATATCCCACATGTGAGTTGTCATACAGTTCTTAATTTTTTTTTCTGTTTGGTTTATTTTGCTTACCATGATGATCTTAAGGTCTGCTCATGCTGTTGCAAATGGCAGTATTTCAACTTTTCTTTTGACTGAATAATATTCCATTGTGTAAATGTACCACAACTTCTTTATCCAGTTATCTATCAAGGGAAGCTTTGGTTGTTTCTGTGTCTTGGCCACCATGGAAAATGCTACAATGAACATTGGAATATTTATATCTTTGTTTTTTCAAATTTTTAGTGTAAATTCCCATAAGAGGTATTTCTGGGTCATATGGTAACTCTATTCTTAACTTTTTGAGGAATCTCATACTGTCTTCCATGGTGGTGGTTCCAATTTACATTCCTACCAGCAACGTATGAGGGTTTCTTTTCCTCTGTAGCCTCTACAATATTTGTTATTAGTTGTCTTATTGATGATAGACATTGTAACAGGTATGAGGTGATATCTCATTGTGGCTTGGTTTGCATTTCACTGATAAGATAATTAAGTTAAGCATTTTTTTGTATGAATATTTTTTTGTATATCTGTTGGCCATTTCTGTGTCTTCATGGGAGAAGTGTCTGTTCAGGTCTTCTGCTCACTTTTAAATTGAGTTACTTATTTTTTGTCATTGAGTTGTACAAGTTCTTTACATATTTTGGATAACAGACCCTTATAGGAGGCATTGTTTGTGAATATTTTCTCCCATTCAATCTTTGGTTCAGCATGCAAGAAACTTGAAAGTCATCACTTTGTCCTAACAAGTAAAAAGCTGAACAGACTGAAACATTAACCCATCTTGGATTCATGAGAGAATTGGGGCTCATCAAGGGCAAACCACTGTCCCCAAGATTGTACAGGGAGTCCGAGAACCCAGAGCAAAGACTCTGGATTGGAAATCACTTAAAGAACCAGTGCCTGGGTAGGAAAACCTAAACTAATCACTGGAGGTTCAGTGATGACAACATTGAAAGTTAAAATTTTCAGGAAGACAATCATAGACAGTCCACATTACTGTGAGATTTACCTCCAGGAGCACCACACGAGGCCCATGGTAAATATCAGGACAATTTCCCCAGGCTTCTGGCAGGATGAGCAGAAATGGAATCACTTTAATAGATGCTAGTGCACCGTTCTTAACAAGACTGGACCTGGGTGAAAACTGGTTAACTAGAGGCTAACTAATCTGCGGAAGGAACATACTCAGCTTCAGTACACTCTGGTCATTTACCCATCTAATGGGGAGAAAAAAAATTTTTTTTTGGAAACATGAAGTTTATATCCCAGGGCATTTGTTCACTAAAAAACTAAGACATAATCATGGGACTACAGAGCATACCCTCTCCCCACACAGCTCACTACCACATTTCTAAATGCTTGTTTACAACAGCTTCTTTTACTTAGTACATCATGTCTAACTATCATGAAGAAAAATATTACAAGTCATACCAAAAAACAAAAAAAATGTAATTTTTAAAAGGACAAATATCAGAACCAGACATAGTAAAGATGTTGGATTTTTTTAAGACCAGGAATTTAGAACCACTATGAATTAATATGCTCACTCAGGTTATAACACTGGTTAATAGAGGACTGATAAATATTCATTTTCTTCATTTTCACCAGTACCAACATGTAAATATAGCTAATTGTGGCCTTCTAAATAGTTATTAATCAGTTTTATACTACCATTTTATTTGTGCCCAAGTGTATGCAAATATTCAGGTTTCTCTTTCTGCAGGTGCTATTAAGTTAAAGTAATCATATAAGCTGAAGCAAGGGCTCTACCGTGTTATTCTCTCTCATTCCAACAAGGACAAAGCTAAACAAAACTTATATCCAACACATCTGAATTCCTTAATTTTCCTGATGAACTATTAACTGAAATTAAAAAAAAAAATTCAAAAACCAGAAAGACTTCTGAAATTTAAAAAAAAAGATGAATTGTGAAATGAAATAACCACACTGTAATAGTACTAATGCAATAAAATTTTGTTCCTTCTGAATTACCAGATTTAAAAATTCATAGGTGTGATAATCAGTCATACTTGGGTATCTTGAGAATATGATTTCATATTTTTTTCATCTTTTCATTTGTTTGGATTGGGAGAGGAAGAAGTAAATTTTGCCACAGGTATTTTAGATAAAATGTAAAACAAATATCTGGAAAACCTGCAATGAAATAATTAAGGTTTGGTTAATAAACATAACAGGAAATTTTTCCATGAAGATGATTGTTTTATTTTTATGACAGTCATCCCTTTACCACTTTTTTTTTTTTAAGATTTATTTTATTGTTTTGATGAAGAGACAGAGTCAGAGAAGAGGGAAGGCCCAGAGCAGTCTCCATAGTTGTATGTCATCAGTTTTTGACAGTTTCATTCCACACAGGTGAGCGCAGGACAGAAACTGGGCCTGGGGCTTTCAACATGGGAAGCACATCCCAGTTCAGCATTATGGGTTCACACAGGCCAGGGCTAGGACTCGATCTTCAGACCCTGATCCTGTAAGGTGAGCGTTTAACCCGCTGAGCCATCTTGGCATCCCCCTTTACCTCCTTTACAAACTTCACCAGAGACAAAGCTATGTGAAAATTTTGTTAACAACAAACAAAAAATAGCATATTTTGAAGGGTATACATACATGTTCATTGTATGTTTTTTAACTAATGATCAGAAAAAAAATTATTTCAATCCTATTAAAACTTTTACACACTCTTTCTCAATTATGAATGTTTAAACTATTTCACGAATGAAAGAAAAAAGTCACTCACACCTCCTTTATAATGCTTTTAATAATCTCCATAAAGATAGTAATTATTAGTCATTTATTATTTTAGCCTTTCAATAACAATGAATAAAGCTAATATTTACTCAGTGATAATTAATTTGAATTTCATCTCTTAACTACCAAACCACCACCATCTGAAAGGTACTATTATTTCCCTTGCTTTTTCAAAATTGTCTTGTTGCAAAAATTTGAACAGAGAAGGTAAAAAAATTGAAGTTAATAGACTAACAAAAGGCAAGAAATTTTAAACCAAATGTTTTCAACAGTAGATTCCATCCTCTAATCAATGTACTAAACCAACTCACATCCTTGGTTTTTAATATATATTTGATATATAAATTAATTTGTACCCATTTTATTAATAACTGTAGGATGTTCCTATAAGTGTTACTTTTCTGTGTCACTGATTGGGAAGTTAATGAACTTTAATGGCTTAAATAAAAATATGCCTTAAAGTAGTTGATAACCTACCATTAGGTTAAGATTTATGGCCATGTTGACCTTTTAATTAATCAACAATATTGGTTTTCTTACA
>PVKE010027037.1:0-21880 GCA_004027555.1 Craseonycteris thonglongyai | reverse complement strand
AACAAAAGAAATGAACTAACACAACAAAAACAAATTCATAGAAAAAGACAACAGAATGGTAGTTATCAGAAGGAGAGAGGAACGGGTGGGTGTAGGGCAAATTGGGTAAAAGGGGTCAAATATATGGTAATGGAAGGCAACTAGACAGTTAGTGGTGAGCATGCAGTAATGTATACAGATATCAAATTATAAATTTCAGGTAATTTACATAATATTATTAACAATGTTACTTCAATAAGAAAAGGTAAACCTGAAAAGGCCAATATTTACAAAAAGTTTTGAACCTGAGCAAAAATATTTGATTATAATACCTACTCATTTTAGAATAGTTCTTTAATTTTTAATCTAAAGAGAGACATACGCTGTCTAACTTTAAAATTATGGTATTCTTCTACAACAAATAAACTTTTCCTAAGAGATAAGTTTAATCTTGAGTAGGAAAACAAAAATAAATAAATAAAACAAAACAGCTACAACAAAACAAAACCACACACACACAGAGAAATAATAAGAAACTGACTTTCTAAGAACTAGGATTTTGATTCATTTATTTAACTAGCTTGCATTTACTGAGTACTTACTATATGCTCATAATTACTTTATTTTTTACAGTATTACATTGCGTCCTCAAATAATGCTAACCTCCATGATAAGGATGTTATTTTACTACATATAGTTAAATGGGTGTGAACTTAAAGTGCAACTGAAACTATCAGCAGAGCTTAATTTGAAGTTAGAATTGACATGATCATATTTGTTACACATGCATCATAGTTTCCATAGGCAATACTAACATGCACATTAGGCAGATTATTCACGACGTGGTGGGTGGGTCATTGCAGTGGGCGCTATGGGGCACCATTCACTTTCCCCCTTGAGGATGTTGGCACTTAATCATTTCTTCAGTTGCTGGGCCTGTTGGCTTACACCTGAGTACTGCCGGAGCTTTGTGCCTCTCCCAAACTTGTTTCTAGATTCACTGCTCTGTCAAGGCAAGGTTACTAAAGGCTGCCACCATTGCCTCAATACAGGCCCTCTTTGAAGGACCATTCCATATCCAGAGCACCTCATGATCCTGAGCCCTCTAGAGTGGCTACATGGCAGATCCCCTTCTCCCTCTATCTAACCTTGCGCCCCTCACTTCATTACAGGTGCCTTTGATTGACCCGACCAAGGAAAGGATCAGTGAGTTTGAAGATTTGTCAATAGAAACTTCTGAAACTGAAATGCAAAGAGAAAAAATAATAAATAATAATAAGCGAACATCTAAGTACTGCAGGAAATCTCAAGGAGTAATATACACATAATTAGAACATCATATGAAGCAATAAGAGAAAACAGAGCAGAAGATATAGCTGAAATAATAATGGTAAAAAATTTTCCAAAATTAATGACATAAATCTTGGAAACTCAGTGAACACCAGGTAAGATAAATAATAGAATTTTACACCTAGGTAAATCTTTTTCACATTATAGAAAACTAAAGACAGAGATAAAAATCTTAAAAGAAGCCAGAGTGGGTAAAAAATATCATCAAGAAAAAGGATAATATTTATAGTGGACTTTTAATCAGAAACCATGTATATTTGACAAGAGTGAAGTGTGATATTTAGTATTAAAAAAAGAAAAAGAAAAAGAAAAGAAAAAGAAAACATCATCATAGAGTTCTAAATCCTGAGAAAAATTTATTAAAGTGATGAAGAAATAGACTTTCTCAGACAAACAAAACTAAAAAAATTCTTTGTCAGAAGGCTTGCCCTCCACAAAACGTGAAAAGAGCATTTTTAGGGTTAAGAAATATGAGATGCTGGAAATGCATGTTTACACAAGAAAAGGAAAAGTGTCAGAGAAAGAACAAATGAAAGTAAAATAAAGCCTTTTCTTTTTCTTATTCTTAAGTGAAAAGATAAACATATAAACTAACAATGTATTGGGTGATTACAGTATATTTACAAGTAAAATTAATAATAACTGAGTTCTAATGGATGGGAAGGAGAAATTGGGAATGTTCTTATATGTGATTATATTACTCATAAACTCATTTAGTGGTATTTGAAAGACAACTTAATTAAAAATGTAAATTGCAAACTCTAGGACAACCACAAATGATTTTTATGAGTATAATCAATATGCTAAAAAAGAGACAAAATCATATAAAATGCTCAATTAAAACCAAAGAGGCAAAAAAAAAAAAGAATCAAGTACAAAAGAAAGAGTATCAAACATGTTAGATATTAACCTAGCTACATCAATAATCACCTCAAATGTGAATGCTCTTAATACACCAATTAAAAAAATAAGGCCCAATAATATGTTCTTATCCTATTTTAAATACAAAGATTCACATAGATTAAAAGGAAAGGGATGGAGAAAGATAAACCATGCTAACAGTGCATAAAAGAAGGCTGGAGTAGCTGTCTTAATATAGTGACAACATGCTTCACATTAAAAAAAATCATGGGTAAAGATGGACATTATATAATGATATATTCTCCAAGAAGTCAATTCTCCAAGAAATCATAACGATCTTTAATATGTATGCATCTAATAAAGCATCAAAATACCCGAGGCAATAACTGAGAGAACTGCAGAAAGAAATAGACTTAACCCCATTTGTTGGAGATGTGAACACCTTTGTTTCAATAACTGATAGACCGAGCTGGCAGAAAAATCAGTAAGGAGATAACACCACAGCCACGTGTGGTTAGTGGCCAGTGTATTGAATAGTATAGCCCTAGTCTCTTGCTACTCAAAATTTGGTCTTTGGACCAACATGACCACTCTGCTTTGGACTTCGTTATTACAGAAATCCAGAATCTCAGGCCACACTCTAAACCTACTGCATAACAATTTTTTATCTTTAGCAAATGCACAGATAATTTGTATCTATACTAAAGTTTGAGAAGCATTGTACTCAATCATCAGAAAACCTAAACATTCTCTAGGATTAGACTGGGACATCTATTGCTACTTATCATGCAACAGGTAAGTGTCATTGAATCATATTTGAGAATAGGAAATAGTGACATCATGGTAGTTTTGGCATCATCTGGAAGCTTTGAATCAATATATCTTTATTTCTAAAGGCAATCATCTTTGCAAGCTACTAAAAGTACCTACTACCCAAAATCACCTATGACTTTTCTGACCACAGATCATGCACAGACTTAAATACAGTCTTCATGCTCAAATCATGATATTTTATATGTAGTAATACCTCAGCTATATAAATTGTACCTTCAGGACAATTATACACATACAGAGTAGTATTAAAGTCAGAGAAGAGTTCACAGGGGTGGGGGGAGTAATAAAAATAGCCATCAGTTTGTAAGAGATTATGCATATAACCAAGAAATGTAGGAGAGTGGATGGCCCAAATAATATTCACAATGTGCTATTGATAGACAATTTTCCAAATAGAAAAAAAAAGGACATTTACTGACTGGTAAAGACAGAAATACCAAGTGAGAATGGAGTCATCAGGATAAGAAATGGTGGGGTAAGCCAGGATGGTCCAATGGGTTAAGCACTCACATTGCAGCTCCAGGGAACGAGGATCAAATCCCTGCCCCGGCCCATACAGATCCATATGCTGAACTGGAGTGTGCTTCCCATGCAGGAGGCCCCCAACCCAATTCCCACCCTGTGTGGCCCCTGCCCACGTGCGTGGAACAAAACCATGCCAAAAACTGATGTACAATTATGGAGACTGCTCTGCCTCCCCCCGCCCGCCCCGCCATCTCTCTCTCTCTCCTCTCTGTCAAAAACAATAAAAGAAATCTTAAAAAAATGGGGAAAACATAAAGAAATTGTGGTATTTGTCCTTTGCTAATAAGTACAACTACAGGAAAGAATGAGCAGAACACATTCTGAAGAGGAGCTGGAAGGAGGCACTGGAAAAGGTTGAAAAGTTTTGCAACAATAACTACCCTAAAAAATCTCAGCAACCTTGTGGGAATTGAAGAATCTTAGACTTAAGTTTGGTGGTACCTAGGGGTCCCCAAAATATTTGGTAAAATTAGCAAGTTAAGCCCTATGCTTGAATTGCCTCAGAAGACAGACTGCCTTCAGAAAGGGACATGCTGAAGACAGCTCTCACAACTGATTCCCAGACTAGCTACAACGATAGCATGGCCCCAGTGACACTGTGATGATTCATAAAGCACCCCATCCTGTCCCTCCCATTTCCCGTATCTGCACATGAAAAAAAACCCAGCCAACTCTCCAGCAATACCACAGGCTTCTGAAAGCTTTTATTTCCCACTGAACAGATAAGAAGGCACCCTAATCTTTCTATATTGTCACAATTATTGCCAAAGATTTTTTTCTAAAGATTTATTTTATCGTTTTTGACAGAGACAGAGAGAGACACAGAGAAGGGGGAGGGTCCAGAGCAGTCTCCATAGTTGAACTTCATCAGTTTTTAATATGGTTTTGTTCCACACAGGTGGGTGGGGGCCGTGCAGGAGGGAACTGGGTTGGAGGCCTCCTGCATGGGAGGCACACTGCAGTTCAGTATATTGGCCTGCATGGGCCAGGGCTGGGATTCAATCCTTGGTCCCCAGGGCTGCTTAACCCACTGAGCCATCCCGGCTTTTCCTGCCAAAGATTTTAATAACCACATAACCATGAGCCTATCTGGTATGTCCTGATGGCTTTCCTATTTTGCCTGGAGACTTCTTTACACTGTTGGTAAAACCGCTGAGAAACCATCAGCAAACGATGACACTACAAAATATTAAACCTCCTTGACTAGAACTCATTTCTAAATACAATGTCCCTGAATCGTAGAATAAAGCTGAATAATCTAGTCTAGAAAAAAAAAATCTTTAAATATTCTACGCTTGCAAAGATTTGTGAATCAATTGTAAGTTTTAGCAGAAGGACAGGCTGACTTGTTGAACAAACAAATACTTCTGATTGTCTTCAAAGAGAACATGTATTGACTGAAAACATTTCATCCTGAATTTTTGGCATATTTTACCTGGAGTTCAGTGGATACAAGCAAATGCTCTGAAAGATAATGCCATTGCTTTCTAACTGGAATTGTCATTTATTTGTGCTCCAAGTAAAAGATCCTGTCAGTAGAATAATCTTATTTCAATTTGGCAAGGCCACTTTTTTGCCTCATCAACTAGTGAAGCTGACTTGAAGAAACAGTGCTTGTCCTTTTGTGCTATTTCACCCTCTTGCTGTATGACCTCATTATTCATTCTGTGAACTGAAATATTATTGACAATACACAATGTTATTACAAAATAAATTTAATAAAAAATGTACCAAATTATGCAGACAACACATAAAAAGTTAAAATAATAATCTTCTGATAGTGCTTGTACTTGGGATTCTGTTTAAAGTCAAGATGATGTGGAGAACCTCATCATCTTTTTGGGTGTCAAAAGAATTGTTACTTTTATGATTAAAAAATGGGCAAACTGGATTTAAAAATGCACAATTTCAACAATTGGAATGTATTAAAAAAAAAAGCCAAATGGACATTATAGAACTGAAAATATTCTATCTGAAGTTAAGAATTCACTTGATGTATTTCAAGGTACACTGTGTTTGGAGTAGTGTTTGGAGGGAGTAAACACCTCAAGAACTTCGCTAGCACTAAGTCTTGGGGTGGTGAACAGCTCTTTATATTCCATGATAAAAAGCAAAAGGAATTGGTACACTATCTTAGAGATATCTGACATTCATTGTATTAGTAAAAGACAGTTAGTTAT
Organism: Craseonycteris thonglongyai; assembly: GCA_004027555.1. Lineage (NCBI taxonomy): Eukaryota > Metazoa > Chordata > Mammalia > Chiroptera > Craseonycteridae > Craseonycteris > Craseonycteris thonglongyai. The sequence continues at coordinate 16,151 of PVKE010027037.1, read as the reverse complement.
AGGTACTGCTTTTTAAAAATGTCTACACAATGTGGTTTGTATTTTACAGAAAACATGAATTCAAGTACAGAGTATAGCATAGAGCTAAATGTGTGAAGTTGTCTCTAGATCCCATAAATATTTGTGTTGTCCATGAGTTTTCATGTCTAAATTTTAGCAACCACCTCCAGTACTGAAACTATTTACTATTCTTTTCAAATGAGTTAAATTCAATTTGTCTATGTCTGTATCGATATTTATCTATATGTTCAAACCCATATCTATGTCTATATATCTATACCTACAGCTATGAAGCCTATTCCTTGAGCCTGGTCTTTATCATGATAATCATTGTTCCTAAACTGATGATACAAAATTAAACTAGCCCAATTAAATTAATTTACCTTATAAAAGCAAATAGAAGTTATCCAGTGATTATAATTTGCCTTTCTACAATCATAATTTAGAAACAGAATGTTTCTTTTTTTTCCTCTCTCCCCTACCCTCTTTCTTATACACATGCACACACCTCCCCCACAAATATGATCATCATTTCATCATTATTATTATTTCTGCCATATTAAAAAAATAATAAGCAATGGTAAAAAAAAATCCAAATGTGATAATAGTTATTTGCCATGGAAAAGGATATTTGTAATGGAAATGTATTATCTTTTCACTAGATCTGCACATTTTCATATTCCCATGCTATCACCAAAGTCTCCATAAATAATGATTATGAAAAAAATGATTATGATAGTGAAATCATTAAAAATGATCAATATACATTATTAGGCTGTCTTTCCCACATTTTTGACTGATTTGAGACAATGCAGTGAGTCATCAAGTTGGACAAATTTTTATCATTCTATACAAACAATCTAATAAATATTGTAATATCTTTAAATATTATAGCATTTGTAGCTTTTTGAAAGCTTTCATATACATAAATCTAACTACAGTAACCAATCACTTTACTGGATTGATCCTAGTGACTGTTACCCAGACCAGATAAACAAATACTTTGTTATTCAACTAGAAACACAGTCAGTGATGGAAATTAAAGCTATTTTTTTTTCCTACAAACCCAGACAGCATAACTGTGCATCCTTCACCAGCACAAATAATAGATTGCTGTAAAGATTAGACAATCCAGAATTTTTTTCAAATTCCTTCTCCATTTCTACCTGCAACTCTTCACAGAGACACAATCCCATCACTGGCACAAATTTCAGATTTTTCATTTTAATTTAGTGTACTCAAAACTAAATTAGTGGTTTCTCCACCATTTCAAGCTTTGAGTCTTCTTTTATATTGGAAATATAATATGGTGCTATTTTTTCTGTCAGAAAGCCTATATAGACTGAATACTACATACGGTAGATCTTTTATCTCTATCTAAGAAGTGGCCTAAAGATTCTCTTTCTGTTTTCTAATTTTATCTGATGTTCATTCTAATTCATTTTTATCTTTTTTAAATAAATTTAAACCAGTGAAGAAATATATACAAGGAGAATTCAATTAATATAAAGTAGAATAGTAAAATGTAGCTTCAGTAGTAACAAAAAGTATGTATGTTTAACTTTATTACTAAGAAAACATAAATTACTGGTACAATTTACCAAGACTAACCATTGTTTCTAGAACCAAAATAATAAATGTGTTTAAAATCCTACTAATACAAGACTCAGTTATGAGGCTGTAATGCTTGATTCATCCAGTCATTCATTCAACAGATACAGGCCTCCTATCAGACTCTAAGTTAAAGTACTATGCTAAGGTCTTATAGGAAGATGTGTGGAACTTGGATCCTGGCTCTAGCAGAAGACAGCTTAGAGCACAAAGGGTAATACTAAACACCATGGGCAGACTTTGCATGATTAAAAAGAGCAAAACTCAAAAAGATGTAGTCAATTAAATTAGCCTGACTCTGAAAACCTGTTTTGGGAAACATCTCTACAAACTATACATTTTTTTAAATCATCTTACAGATATATAGGTCTACTAATGCATTTGGTCTTATAGAACCTATCTTAATATTTTATACTAAAATTTTCATATCCAACTCCATTTATGATTTTTGGAAGAAAGTTTTAGAAAAGAGCTACTTTTAATTATCCGTCCCCCTCTTTTGGCTCAACTTCATGGTTAGCACATCATCATTCAAAGTACAAAGTCAGGAACACAGCACATAGTCTATGAGCAAGTACTAAAAATAAATTTAACAAATGATGTTAAAGTTCTGAGAATTTAAGCCTAGTTGGCTGATATAGAATAAAGAAGGGAAGAATTTGAATTTTAGTCATTAATATTATAGAATGAAGTCATGGACACTTAGGGTGATAAACCAGCAGCAGAGATGCTAAGTTAGAGATTGTTTAGTTTTCCTCAGAATATTTGATTATCAAAAGAACACAGCAAATTCTTTGTCTGAGGGTTGTATAATGGGTATCTGGTTCCTAGGGTTACAGAAGGAGTGATTAAATAATTAGACATCAATATTTTTTGCCCTGTTGTAGACTGTTCCCATGTGAAAGTTAATAACTCCCCTTTCCAAGTCACGATTTTAAAAAGATTCAGGGGAAGCTGGGATGGATCAGCGGGTTAAGCGCTTGCTTTGCAGCCCCGGAGACCAGGGATCGAATCCCGGCTCTGGCCCATGCGGACCCATATGCTGAACTGGGGTGTGCCCCCAGTTCAGTTCTTGCCAGGGCCTATGCAGGAGGCTCCAGGCCCAGTTCCTGCCCTGCGCAGCCCAGTGCCCACCTGTGGAATGAAACTATATGGAAAACTAATGCTCAACTATGGAGACTGCTCTGGGCCCTCCCCCTTTTCTCTGTCTCTCTCTGGCTCTCTCTCTCTGTCAAAAACAATAAAAATAAATCTTAAAATAAATAAATAAATAAAATAAAAAGAGTCATATTTGATATCTACAGCATAGTAAGTTTAACTTACATTGTACATTGTTCAATATCGTACAACTATATAGAGGGGAAAACTCTTTCTCTTCAGCATCTACATTATGATATGAGGATGATTAAAAGCTGTTGTTTTCACCGTTTTGAAAAAAATATATTAGAAATGAATACAACCAGTGTCTTTCTCTCCCTTCCTTCCTTCCTTCCTTCCATGAGGCATAAATACAAAGTTAAGGTAAACATTGTGAAAATTCTAATAAACACTAATCATACTTATTTTTAGAAAAACAGATGGCAAAACTACTATTTAAAAGTCATCATTGTTAATTCACGTCTAATTATCTTTTCTAATGCTTGTTCTATTAGTAATACTTGAAGACTGGATTATGTAATTTACATAATAAAATTTATGATTTGGAGAGAAAAAGAAATAGAGGTGGAAATCATATTTACAATAAATATCTATCACATGCATGTCATTGTGAAAAAATCTGTATTTTTTAATGGGTTTGTCTTTAAATAGAAGACAATAGTAAATGTGAAAACAAGTGATCTTTAGATTATCAAAAGAGAAGAAAACACAAAGAAGTATTGGTGTAAAACATATTAACATGCTATTGATTTAAATTAAAATTGCAAGACTATGTATTAATAGTTCTCCACTAAGAAGGGGTTTCATTTACTCTTTTGGAAAAAAATTTATTTAAAATAGGTTATGTGGGGGAAGCTGGGATGGCTCAGTGGGTTAAGTGCTCATTTTGCAGCCCCGGGGACTGACCAAGGATCAAATCCCAGCCCTTGCCCGTGAGGACCCATATGCCGAAGTGGGGAGTGCCCCCAGTTCAGTTCTCACCGGGGTGAGACCCCAGCCCAGTTCCTGCCCTGTGCAGCCCTGCGCACACCTGTTGAATGAAACAGGAAATGTGGAAAATCCAATGAGGTGCAACTATGGAGACTGCTCTGGGCCTTCCCCCTTCTCTCTATCTCTGTATCTCTCTCTTTCTGTCAAAAACAATAAAAATAAATCTTTAAAATAGGTTAGTACTATTTGGAAATCATGACTTGAATTAGCTTTATAGTCCTCATTGGCATTTCTGAGGCTTAAATGTTCAAATTCTGGCTGTGTAACCAGTAAAGAGCTGAAGCTCTTGGTTCTCCTAAAATGCTAGACTACCTGGGTGCTGATCAGTGGAAAACCAATGAGTATAAGAAAGATGACAAGCCCATTAGAGCTCTGGAGAGCAGTATATTGCCTTACTGAAGACTTATGGTCAGAACACTAACTCTAGGAAGATTAAGCAGGTTGAAGATGACATTCAACAATTTCTCAAGAAAATTAATGGAATCACTGGTATTAGAGTCTGACACTGGTCTGGCCCCACCAGCACTCTGGGATTTGGTTGTAGATAAGCAAACACCCCAGAATAAACAGCCTTAGCAGGTTGCAGGATGTATGATGATAATCAGTGCTGATTAGGAGGACCCAAAGCACATTATCAATGTGAAGCAGTTTGCCAAGTTTGTGGTGGGCCTCAGTGATCAGTTGCACCTACTGACATCGAAGAAGGATGAGAGTTGGTGTAGGCACTGCCACTGCCTCCAAAGATTGACCCAACAGTTACCATGATGTAGGTGGAGGAAACACCTGATGTCACACACAGTGATGTGGGTGACTGTAAGGAGCAGGTTGAAAAACTTCCAGAAGTAGTTGAAACCTCTTTACTTGGATAGAAAGATTGAATTTAGCATACCTGATCTAGAAGGTTGGATTCACAGTTTTAAAGTTCATGCTCCTTCAATGAGTGTTGAAAAAAATATCAGATTTGAATTGTTAGCATGACTGTGTCCAAATAGCACTGGTGCTGAGATGAGAAGTGTCTGCACTTGGGAAAGCCAGGATGACTCAGCGGGTTAAGCGCTCGCTTTGAAGCCCCAAGGACCAATGATTGAATCCCCGCTCTGGCCCAGGCGGACCCACACACTGAACTGGGGTGTGCTTCCCGAATGTGGTGAGACCACCAGTTCAGTTTTAAAAAAACCCCACAAAAAACAACAACAGCAGCAAAAAAAGAAGTGTCTGCACAGAAGCTGGTATGTTTGCTATCACAACACGGTGAAAAATTGCTTCTGAAAAGGATTTCTTGGAAACTGTAAATAAGGTCATTAGGTTCTATGCTAAATTCAGTGCTACTCCCCATTAGATGAATACAGATGAGCCCTGACGGCTTTCATGAAAGCCCTTCTTTTAATTGGAATCCTAAGCTTATATAGAGTTGTTAATAACCATTTCACATAAAAAATAAGTGGCTGCAAAATTGAAAAAAAAGTTCAAATTCTTCTACATTGTTTTGCTTTATTTAAGGAGTTATTAAAATCTTGGTTGATTTTTAAATGTCATTATTTGTCTAGAATATATTCTAAACTCTAACTTTCCCTCTAGCTAATGAAGAGATTCAGAACAGACCTCCCCAAGATGTGCTACTTTGGCATGCGAATTATTTTAAGTTGAAGACAAATGAGACCCTGTGGGCTTATGAGAAAATTTTACCTTCTTCTTAAAGAATTTAAATTAGGGGCCTTGTCCCCAAGAAAGAACTTTTTATGACCTATTTGTAAGGCAAAATTCTAATTACTGAACCTCTGCTCTTTTTATCTTCCTGCAAAATCACCCTCTGCCCCTCTGAAGTCTCAGGGTATCTTACCTCATGCTTTAGCTCAGGATGTCATTATACCTATCTGTCTCTGAACGTTTCACGTATATGGAGTCTCTGACTTTCTACTGTATATGAGGTTCCCATATATATATGTATATAATTAAATTTGGTAATTTTCTTCTGTTAATATGTCTCATTCCTATTTCATAGATAGCCAAAAGAACATAGAAGAGTATAGGAAAGTTTTCCTTCCCCCACACTAACATAAAGACTCCCAAATTTAGGAGTATTGTTCACTCTCATTTAGTGCACATTCTCCAAGTAGTTTTATTATATAATCTCTTACAAAAGAAAAAAAAGAAATTTATTAGAATAGTGGAAAGAATATGAAAAGACCCAAGTATCTTACTTTTTTTTTTTCTTATTTAACATTTATTTAACAAACTTTGAGGAGTAGAGGCCCTTCTCTCAAATTTTCAGTGACTTTAGTAACAGACCACTGAGGTACTATGGATAGAGAATTGTTACACTCATTTCACAGTAACACTAGATAATGAAGGTGAAGGTATTAATTGTATTATATAAAATAAAATAGTGAAAAAAATAAAAAAATAAAATAAAATAGTGGAAAATAAATAGAAGTAACCAGATCTTATTTATCCTTCATAGCTAGTCATGATTTCCTAACTTCTTTAGGGCAAGGTATAGTTAACTCAATTACTTTGGGGATGAGGTTTATGCAGGGGCTTTGCCTTTTATTTCTCTCTCTCTTTTCTCTAACAATAAACCAACCCATTTAATGAGAACTGAGGAAAAATTAACACTTCAAACTAACGTTTCTGCCCATTATTTTATTTAATGGCAACATACCTCAGTTCTGTAATGATAGGCAGTCAGAATTTATACATTCAAGATCCAAATCTAAGTGCACATTAAAAATGAGATATTTCACTTATATTTGATAAGAAGTAGGCTTATGGTGAGATGAAATAGATGTAGTACTTTAGAAAAAAACAAACAAAAACAAAGACAAGAATGTTCCCAAGTTCCCATGGGGGAAAAGGTGAGCTAATAACAAAATTCAAAAGAGATCACTGTGACAGGCATGCTCATTCAGAGATATGATACTCAAAAGTACTTACAGGTTGAAAGAAAAATTACTAGTTCTAGACCAGTGTAAAAATTTAAAAACTTTCCGGTTACATCAGCCTCATTCATGTATGAGAAGGATACATTGAATAGTAACAAAGTAATTATTTTCCTCCCTGAAATCAGTTCTCTTACTGAAACTAGAAAACCTTAAATTAAAAGTCTGGGAAAGACAGCTTGGTTATATAGTTTTCAAAGGAATACAGTTATATAAAAAATGAACCAGCTACAGGGGAAATAGAATGCAGTATTAACAAAGGCATGTGAAGAAACAGAACTGGAAATTAATTGCTTTAACAATCAGACATATAATGATACATAAAATAAACATGTCTTATGTATAAGTTTGCTAGGGCTGCCATAGAAAAACACCATAGACTTGGTGGCTTAAACAATAGAAATTTATTTTTTCATAATGCTAGAACCTGGAAGTCCAAGGTCAAGATGTTGGGAGGGTTGGGTTCTCCTGAAGCCTCTTTAGCTTGCAGACGGCCACTCTCTTGCTGTTTTCTCACATGGGTATTCCTTTGTGGATGCCCCTGGAAGCTCTCCCTCTTCTTATAAACACACTAGTTATTATGTATTGGATCAAGACTTTATTCTAATAGCCTCATATTAACTTAATCACCTCTTTAAAGACATTTCAAAATTTCATTATATCTGAGGTACTGGGGGTTGGGAGTTCAACATAAGAATTTAGAAGGACATAGATGATGTAATGTAAAGTTGTACACCTGGAAACTATGTAATTGTTACCAACCAATGTCACCCCAATAAATTTAACAATGAAAAAGAAAATTTAGGAGGAATGCAATTCAGCTCGTAACACCTTCTCCCTACAAAAGAAAATAAAGATCTTTTACAATAAATCATTTGATACTAAGTCATTTTATGTCGTCCTAACTCCCAATTAGTAACTCTCCAGATTGAAAAGAAATCTAGAAATACGGTTTAGGGAATTAAGATGGACTAATGGATGTCAATAAAAGCCCTTGGAAATACTGGCCTGGTATTTTGCTTACACGGTTCCCAGCAGCCTTACTATGTGAGTAAAAAATGTCACTTTTTGGCAGAGGCAGGAACCTCAAGATATTTTGGGGTCCTTAAGAAGAGAGAAACTCACCCAAAACCTATGGGTATTGCAGTCAATGTCTGATGGCAAGTCTTTACCTTGAATTTCTGTTCTTGTAAGTTAAATTTGAAGATTTCTTAAGGAAGATTCCAGCAAAGCAAGTTTAAAAGTACCTATTAGTTAATTAATATTCTTTCTGGATTTATACAAATAATTAGGTCAGCCTTATTGAAATGATTTATTTTGCAAATATATTAGACTTAATTTGGCTATCTTTGGTAAAAATAAGTATGATTAGAGAGAGAAAAATTTACATTTCAATAGAAACTATAATATACCTTTGTGGATATTAGACTCTAGTGCTCTTCATTGTGTTCTGGGTTTTGTTTTGTTTTCTTCTTGTAAACTAGACTGGATCCTAAATTCTTCTAGTTTCTTCCAATATTTACCTATGATTGTCCAAATATGTTTCCAGTTTTCCTCCTATCCTTTCACTAGGAATCATTGAGAACTAAAACTGCCTTTTGACAAAGCCATGTGAGCTAAAAATGGATAATTTGATATAAAATTCAGAAAATTGCCACAACAGCTCATGCCTGAACAATCTCAGTGACTGATGCTGTGGGAGCCTGATGCTGCGAGTTTACCTGAGCACCCGATGACATCATCAGGGGCATTTCAAACTACAAAAGACGCTGTCAGCCTCTCATCTAGAAATCTCAACTTAAGGCCTTACATACTCAGAAGCTAGTTTATAACTTGCTCTGATCATTAATTTTTTTCTTTTGTTTTTATAGACATATCTCATCAAATATCTGATATTATAGAATGTAATCTGTACAATCAGCTGTTTGGTTTTTTTCTACTGCTTAAACTCTAAGACTCTAACAGACCACCTTAGAATCCTCTTTACATGTGTCCTTATGCAGTAGGATTGCTTTAATTATTTGCAAGCAAAACAAGGAGAAGTCTGTGCAGTCTCTAATATAACATAATATACACCTACATTAACACCTCTAGGGAAGATGAGACTCAAATAAATATAAAAGCATCATTCAGAAGGCTACTTAGCTACAAGGTGTGAGAAAGAAAGACCTATTAAGACAATCTCTTTTTCTGGCTACATTCTGGAATGGGAGACCTCTTGTATGGGTTATTTACAGGGATGCATTATATACATAATCCTTATCACAATATTTACTGTTAGAAACTCTATGTTTTTGATTAACTATTTTATCTTCAGGACTAAAAGCAGGCTTCACAGGGAAAAAGAGAAAACATTACTGTGGCATGATACAAATTATGCATGGTAAAGTATATTTTCAGTTGAATACAAGACAACTTCATTCCTCCACTCCCCCAAACTCCACCTCTTTTCAGTAGGAAGCAGGCAGGACTACTGTTATTCCTCCATCAAAATTGAGGAATGACCAAAAGAAAAGGGGAAATTGTACCCATGCAAAACTTCACTTCTTCAAAATGACCTTTTCTCTCTGTTTTTCTTCTTGATCCAAACTGCCCCTTGGGTAGTCTCATACCACCAAGACTCATCTGCTTCTTTTCTTTCCTTCTCCTTCCACCTTTGCATATACTGCATACCACTCTCTTAATCATTAAAACCTTTACGTCAGCATCAAACAGTCTTAGGAACAAAACCTCAGGTCTGTTGACCAACAGAAACAGAGTTTCGGTCCAACTAAAGATGACATATTGACTCCAGTTATGTGTCAGCTCCAATCACATAAAGACAGAAGGACCCTACCAGCATCCCCTCAAAACCATGCAGAACAACACCATGACTGACATTAGGACCTGACACAATGATCAACTTACTCGTACCCTAGCCCTGACCAATAAATAGAGCACACAACCCCAACTTTCCTAGCTACCATGCCTAGTGAGTTTTCCCCTATATAACCTACCCCTAGAGGCTATTGAGGAGTCAGGTCTTTGAGTGCTAGCTCACCTTGGACTTTGATCTTGGAGCCATTTTCTTAAATAAACCTTTACTTTTTTGCTACAAACTCCTGTCCCCATCTCTTGGCTTTGATGCATGCAGGCAAACAAACCTTTTATTTCATTTACAACATTATACAGGAAGGATCCAAGCAGGAGGACTGTTAACTAAACCCCACCCCCTCACTTGTGCTTCATTGAAATGAAAGTTCCCATTCCTCCCTTTTCTCCTTTGTCCAAAATGACATCTATATCAATTCCACTTCCCTGTGTTTGACATTTGCATGCTCATGTGAATTTTCTCTGCTCTCATATTATAATTCAGTTCTCTTCTGTTAATCTGCTATATGCTTGAATTATTCAACCAGCAAGAAGAACGAAAGGGTTAAAGGGAATGTTTTCAGGGCTGACAAAAGCATCTATTTCACTTACTCCCATTACTCACATTGAAAGCTGGTCGTGAAATAAGGTTAATGAGGTAGAAACATACAGTTTGATAATCAAATCTAGAAACAAAAGATAAATGTAGTTGATCCCCCTCCAGGAAAATTAAGATTTCAATCATTTCCTTTGCAGATTGAGATTGGCTGCTGGCCATTACTAGCAAAAGAAATGTTTCTGAAGGAGGCAGGAAATTAAATCTATGGTGCATAGAAATAAAGACATTCTTTTTCTTTTTTAAATGACAGCAGTGATTCTAGCATTTATAATGGAAAGTTCTGAAAAAGTGAGATTTGAGACATGGTAATAAATGAGGGGCCTCAGGAGGTAGGCAGTATTTCCCATATTCTCATTTAACAAGTTATTATTTCTGACTTGTCTAAGTGAAGACCTTTGTAGAGATCTGAGATATAATGGTCATTATCAGGACACAGACAACTTTCTAGTGGAGATATATGCCCTTATATTTTCTCAGCTTAATTCAGTCTGATTTCTCTGATGTTTCAGGATCTTTCTCAATTTCATACCTAGGTAGAAATTTGGAAAGTATTTATTATTCCTTCTCATATTATCGACTCAAAGGAATCCTACATACTTATAAAAAAGTGATGCTATCTTAATATTTCTACTATCCCCAAAGTATAGATTAATGCAAGGCATAAATCCATGCCTAATGTACTTTTGTGATTTTTAAGAAGAGGTCACAAAAGAATGAAGCAGTGAGCTGTGACCAAAAGGGCACAGAGTACATCCTGATTAATTGAGAGGGATCAAGCCTCACTCTGATTTGCTGTTCTTAAAAAGTGCTTACATATACAGATTTTGAATTTTTTAAAATGTTTATTTTATTGTTTGAGAGAAGGAAAGAGAGAGAGAGAAAGAGAAAGAGAAAGAGAGAGAGAGAGAAGTGGGAGGGCCCAGAGCAGTCTTCATAGATGTATATCATTAGTTGTGACATTGTTTCATTCCACACAGGTGGATGTGAGACCACGTGGGGCAGGGACCAAACTGGGGTCCTCCTGCATGGCAGGTGAGAACCTTTGCCACCTTGCCATCCCAGGGGTTAGCAGTTGTACCACTGTTAGCATAGGGACTTAATCGTAATCCAAACTGCAAGATTGTGAGGCAAGTGCTCAACTGCTGAGCTATCCCGGCATCCTGGATTCTTAAAAGTTTATTCTACCAATTACCTGTGACAGTTAAATATCACACCCCCTCCACCATTACTGAGATGTAATTGACAGAACCCTGTAAATTTTAGGTGTATAAAATAATTTGATATATACATATATATGCTGAGAAATGATTACCAAAAAAACAGTTAACACCTCAATCACTTCATATTACAACTGTTTTCGTAGTGTGAAGTTTTAAGATTTACACTCTTAGCAACTTTCATATATACTGTACAGTTAAATACTTTTGTAAGTACCTAATTTTGATATCTGCTTAATAGATGGGAATAAAATGATGGGTGTGATTTAAGGTATTCTAACTTTATTAATGAGAAGAATTAATGATCTATCTATCATATCCAAAATTTCTGTGTCCATGTAGTGCCATTCCTAACTAGATTTCTAGTCCTAGAAGGTGCCCAGACGCAGTTGGCCTGGCCTCCGTGAAGCAAAGCTCAGCTTTCACTGAACTGTGCATGTGCGAATGAGAACACTCTTCACATTTTGCTCTTCTTGTATTACTTTGGATACATTTTTAGCAATATTCTGAAAGGCAATAATTCTGCATTCACAACTCTATCAACTGAATGGGCAGTAATATTAAATTATTTGTACTTGGCAGAACAGTCATAAGCAAAGCGACACAGAAAATTATATCTAAAAGAGTAATACTAGTGACTCAGGGTGCTGAGGCTTTAAGTAGACAGGCACAAGGACAAGTCCTAATGAAATCCTTTCATCTTAAATGGCAATGGTTACAGAGTAGGTTGCTTCAGGACATCTTATGAAAGTATAATTATCCAGCATTATTCCGCTCTACTCCATTGATTCATGTATTCAAGACACTTACTGAACAGCTGCTATGTATCAGGAGCTAAGCTCTGAAGAGGACCAAAAGTTTTGCCTTTCAGGATATTGATTTTGAGCTAGTCATTAAGAAACATGACTCAGAAAGAAACTTTGACCTCCTCCTTTCCTGTCTAAGAGATTCTGAGGGAAAGACCTATTCCAGGAAGGAAGTCTTAGGATGCTTGAAGTGAGTATGGTGGATGAGAGGGCATTAGCAGGGCCTGTTTAGTAGATTCCTGTGTCCTTGTTTCTTCATTTCTGGGTTGCCTAGCAAACATTTACCTGCCATGTATGTTCCACTCTTCCTCCGCTACCTGTAAATTGCCTACTTCTTCAAAATCTCAGATACCTACCTTCCCTTTCTCCTTTGTCCAAAATGACACGTATGCTCCAATTTACTCCGCTATCTTTGGAACTTCCATGCTTATGTGAAATCCCCATACATACGTTTTAAAATTGGATTTTCTCCTGTTAATGCCTTTGATAATTTTATTATTAGACTACTAGAAGAATGTAGACGGTGGGAGGAAATGTATTTTTTTAGCTCCTATACCTCCAAGGATGAACAAAACAGACAGAGCCCTAGCCCTCCCAAGGCTTTGGTACAGTGAGGGACATAGGCAGTAATATAAGGACTTAGAACTCCATGCAAGGAGTGCCATGAGAGGTGACCGAGTGCTGTAGAAGACAAGGTGAGCTTGTTGGAGGCTCGTTCAAGTGTAAATCTAGGTCACTATTCAAATCTGAACCTCAAGGATCAAATCTGGGTTGAATTTACAGACATGGGTATAAGAAGCATATACGAAGCATATACAGCATGTAATAGTAAAAACCATGACAGAAGAAGAAATGACCCATAGAAGGGCCAATGTCCAAGACCAGAATCCTGACCAGCACCAGATTGTAAAATACAGGATCCTTTCCTTCGGTTTCTCAAAACAATACTGACCTCACCCTAAGTAAAGATGAGAACAGTGCCAATGGCAGCAAATATATCCCTATTTTTTTTTTAAATAGGTTCTGGCTTTAAGTGGACCTGTGAAATATAGTGTCCTCTGTTCTTCTGAATGCTTCTGAATTTTATCTCCAATACATTGCTTGTATTTCTTCAAGATTGCCATTGTTTTCTACCTCAAATATTAAAGCTTGAGAGATATTTTTATGAGAAAAAGTAGACTCCAGTCATTAAAAAATAGTTTCAAAGCTCAAAGTTATTAATTTGTCTCCATTATGTACCGGTACTCCTTTATATTGGATGGCTGCTCCCTGGTAGAAGAAAAAGGATAAAGTTTTCCTTAGATCCAAAATATCCTAGTTGGAACTCAAAGCTCATGAGAGATGAATATTAGTGAGTCTGTATTTAACAAAATTATGCTCATAGCTTTGTGTTACAGGTCTTTTGAGAATTTAGGGAAGTTTTGTTCTGCATAACTTTGGCAAGTGAAAGAGCATGCTGATGTGCTCTGAGCTCTGAGGCCCTTTACAGTGCCCTGAAGCAAGTAAGAAAGCAAGACTAACGTCTTTACCTGATAAAATCTTTAAGGAAGGCTAGTCTTCAAATATGTCTGCATTTGATCTGATAATAGTCAAACAATTTCACTTCATTTTCAGCAGCAAAGACAAGACAGGAAGGTATAATTTCTCCTATTCTCTTTTGATAGATTTTCTTGCTCTGTTAAAATGAGATTATCTTCTTCACACATTGTAATATATTTTGGGGAAAAAGCTCCAACTCTTTATTATATATACTCTATAATGGCTTGACCCATGGAATGAGATTTATCTTGAAGGTACCCTAAGGATAATTCACTCTCAAGTTTTTTCCAAAACATTTAAGCCTCAAGGTAGAGATTTCCTCACTTTTCTTTAAAATCTAAATTTAACATCCATTTTTAGCCTTAAATTATTTTAAGTTAAAACATTTTCTTGCTGTTACTAAGTCTGCTGACTTTTAAAATCATATATCCAAAATATCAGTTAGCCTTCTACACATTAACTGCAAATCTGAATTATGGAATCACACTTTTCCTTTCGCTAACTGCACTGATAAAGATAATGAGAAAGCTGATATCAGGGGCATAGCTCAAATCTTAAAATAAAGTAAATTCTTTGCTATTATAAAACTTCAAAATCTAAAAGAGGAACGAAGTGGGAGTTGTTCAAGCATTACCCTTCCTCCTACCCTCAATCTTAGAGAATTACACGTGCCTTTTGTTATTATTGTACCAAGCCAGCTCCAACAACTCCAGTATGGAAAGGTTTGAACGGTTCACAGCACTGAGGTATTCTGGAAAGAGGTAGGCAGTCTTCCTATTGTGTGCTACAGGTGGAAGGCAGGTCGATTTTCAGTGGCTGAGCTGTTGAGCCGGCATCACTTCCTTCAATCCATCCTCCACATGCTGCCAGAATCAATTTCCTAAAGAACAGCGCTGTTCTGTCATTCACGTCTCAAAATCCTCCATACCTCGTCCAAGTCTGATGATTACAGTCTGTGTCAGACATCCCAAGGGCCCCACCACCTAGTGCCCTATTGTCCCGTTTACATACACTGTAGTGGTTCAGGTGATATAAAGTCCTCTTTTCAATGTGTGCCTCACACCTCCCTCACCCCCAGCTTTTCTGCTTTTCTTCCCATTGCTCTCTTTATTGAGAATGCTGAGTTCAACCTCCCCACCAACCTCCTTCCTTAATTCCCACACTTTGCTAATCCAGACCTATCAAAAATGTCACTTTCTTTACAATCACTTCTTGATCCCCCACCACTTCTTCTGAATTATCATGATGCTTTATCTAAAAGTCCCTAATTTATATAATTTTCTCTGTGATGTTGTGGTTATTATGTCTTATCCCTCCTAGCAGAACCAAGATCCAAGTAGATAGATACTACCTTTTGCTCTAAAAGTTTAATTATTAAAAATTGTGGCAAAGAAATGTTTGCTTTGGATGGAATTTGCAGCTTTAATTTATTTTTTTTTCTAGCAATGTCCACATTTCCATAAGCTTTATTCTTGACTCTGCGGATGACTGAACAGTTAAATTTTCCTTTACATTAGTAATATAAACCTGATCTGAGGCAATCAAATTTTTGTGACAAATGAAATGAGAATACTTTTTTCAAGAAGGGTTATACTAAGAAGACATTTGATTTATGCATAAAAATATTTGTTCATTTTGGGTTGTAAAACATGGAGGAGGTGGAGACAAATTTTAAGACAACATTTCTATTTTATCCCCAAAATGTTCCATTATGTTTTCCAATGGAGACTTCTTTGTCTGTCTTAAGCTCGGTTAAATGTCATCTGAATTAGTAATCATGTTCTTCATTAAAATAAGTGCACTATGGTGACGGTAGACGTTTAAATTCAATTTAGCAAAAATTCATGGAGTACTGACTGTATAAAATGATGGGAGGGAATTATATAATGAAAGCAGTCTTATATATTATTAAAATATATAAATTTTAATCATATAAAATTTAATTTTATATAATTAAATCTTGTGAACAAGATTTAAGACATAGTCACAGAAAGGCAGTTAGACAAGATTCTGACAAAATTCGTGTGCATGTATAGAATTTCATTTACTTATACTACTATAAAAGTAGTTATTTAGTTTTTTCTTATTTCAATGTCTCTTTCACTCTATTACAAAATATATACCTGGTGCAATATGCATTTGGAGCAATATAAAATTGTTACAACCTGAGCTTCCACAAGGCCACCCCAGGCTTTGAAATATTTCACTGTCCTCATAGGGTCAATGAAGTTATGAAGAACCCAGGAACAAATAGCCTCCATAGCTCAAATGATTATGCCATGTTATTTTTACTATAAACGAAACTGCAATATTTGAAAAAGCCATCAGTGAGAGTCTGCTTTTGATGTACAACAGAACACTCAGACTATATCTGCTTCAGTGTTGAAACTTGTTTGATGAATATTTATTAATGTTTTGATTA
>PVKE010027036.1:0-21884 GCA_004027555.1 Craseonycteris thonglongyai | reverse complement strand
CTTCTTTATCCAGTCATCTATCGAAGGGCATTTTGGTTGTTTACATGTTCGGGCCACTGTGAACAGTGCTGCAATGAACATGTGGGTACAAACATCTTTAAAAATTAAGGTTTTCGGGTTTTTTGGGTAGATGCTCAGTAGAGGGATGGCTGGGTCATATGGTAATTCCATTCCTAATTTTTTGAGGAATCTCCATACAGCCTTCCATAGTGGTTGTACCAGTTTACATTCCCGCCAACAGTGTATGAGGGTTTCTTTTTGTCCGCAGCCTCTCCAGCACTTGTTATGCCTTGTCTTGTTGATTACAGCAATTCTAACAGGTGTAAGATGGTATCTCATTGTGGTTTTTATTTGCATCTCCCTAATTGCTAGTGAAGTGGAGCATTTTTTTTTATATATGTGTTGGCCATATGTATGTCTTTATGAGAGAAGTGTCTGTTAAGGTCATCTGCCCATTTTTAAATTGAATTGCTTGTTTTTTTCTTGTTGAGTTGTACAAGTTCTTTGTATATTTTTGATATTAGCCCCTTATCGGAGGCATTGTTTGCAAATATTTTTTCCCAGTTGGTTGGTTGCCTCTTTGCTTTGTTGATGGTTACCTTTGCAGTGCAGAAACTTTTTAGCTTGATAAGATCCCATTCATTTATTTGTGCTTTTACTTTTCTTGCCATTGAAGTCAGATTCATAAAGTCCTTCCTGAATCCCAGGTCTATAAGTTTGGTGCCAATGTTTTCTTCTATGCAATTTATTGTTTCCTTACTTATTTGGAGGTCTTATCCATTTTGAGTTAATCTTGGTATATGGTGAGAGATCGCAGTTCACCTTTAGCCTTTTGCATGTGGTTTTCCAATTTTCACAGCACGTTTACTGAAGAGGCTTTCTTTTTCCCACTGTATATTTTTGAATCCTTTATCAAAAATAATCTGTCCATAAATTTGTGGGTTTACTTCTGGGTTTTTAGTTCTGTTCCATTGGTCCTTGTATCTGTTTTTCTGCTAATATCAAGCTGTTTTGGTTACTGAGGCTTTGCAGTACAGATTGAAGTCAGGCAGTCAGATGCCCCCAGCTTTATCCTTTTTTCTTAGGATAGCTTTTGCGATTCGTGGTCTTTTGTGGTTCCATACAAACTTGATGATTTTTTAAATCTATTTCTTGAAAGAATGACTGTGGGATTTTGTTGGGAATGACATTGAATCTGTATATTGCTTTGGGGAGTGTGGCCATTTTAACTATGTTGATTCTTCCAATCCATGAACATGGAATGTGTTTTCATTTCTTTGTGTCCTCTTTAATTTCATTTAAGACTGTCTTATAGTTTTCAGTGTATATGTCCTTCACGTTCTTTGTTAGACTTATTCCTAGGTATTTCATTTCTTTATTTGCAATGGCAAAGGGAATAGATTTTCTCATCTCTCTTTCTGAAGTTTCATTGTTGGCATACAAAAATGCTGTTGATTTTAGGACATTGATTTTGTAGCCTGTGACTTTACTGTATTTGTCTATCATTTGTAATTGATTTCTGATAGAGTCTTTAGAGTTTTCTACATACAGGATCATGTCATCTGCAAAGAGTGACAGTTTAACTTCTTCTCTCCCGATTCTAATACCTTTTATTTCTTTCTCTTATCTTATTGCATTGGCTAGAAATTCCAGAACTATGTTGAACAACAATGGCGACAGGGGGCATTCCTATCTTGCTCTGATTTTAGGAAAATAGGCTTCAGCTTTTCCCCATTCAGTATAATATTTGCTGAGGGTTTTTTATATATGGCCTTTATTATGTTGAGATACTTACCTTCAATTCCCATTTTATTCAGTGTTTTTATCATAAATGAGTGTTGTATTTTATCGAATGCTTTTTCTGCATCAATTGAGGTAATCATGTGGTTTTTATCCTTTCTTTGATTTATGTACTGGATTACATTGATTGATTTGTGTATGTTGAACCATCTTTGTGCCCTTGGAATGAATCCCACTTGGTCATGATGGATAATCTTTGTAATGCATTGTTGTATTCTGTCAGCTAAAATTTTATTTAAGATTTTTGCAACAGTGTTATCAGTGAGATTGGCGTGTATATGTATATATATATATATATATATATATATATATATATATATACATATATATATATATATATATATATATATTGCTATTGTCTTTGCCAGGTTGTGATATTAGGGTGATATTAGCTACATAGAAAGAGTTGGGTAGTACTGCCTCGTCCTTGAATTTTCTGGAGTTGTTTGAGGAGAATGGGCATTAGTTCTTCTTTGAAAGAGTGGTGAACTCATTGGTAAAGCCATCTGGTCCAGGCCTTTTGCCTTTGGGCAATTTTTGGATAATTGTTTCAAGTTCTGTACTGTTGATTGGTCTGTTTAGGTTATCCAAATTTCCTGGTTCAGTTTAGGTACACTATATGTTTCTAGAAATTTGTCCATTTCCTCTAGATTGTGAAATTTGTTGGCATAGAGTCTTTCATAATAATCTCTTATGATTGTTTGTATTTCTGCAGCATCAGTTGTAATCTCTCCCCTATCATCCCGTATTCTGAAAATATAAGATATTTCTCTTTGTCCTTTGGTGAGCCTAGCTAGTGGTTTGTCAATTTTATAGATTTTTTTTCAAAGAACCTGCTCTTCGTGACGTTAATTTTATCTATTGTTTTTCTATTCTGAATTTCATTAGGTTCTGCTTTAATTTTTATTAATTATTTTCTTCTGTTGGCGTTGGTGGACCTCTGTTCTTCTTTTACTAGCTCTATAAGAAGACATGTGAGGGTGTTTACTTGTAGTTTTTCTTATTTCTTGAGATAGGCCTGTAATGATATAAATTTTCCTCTTTATACTGCTTTTGCTGTGTCCCAGAAATTTTGGTACGTCATATTTTCATTGTCATTCGTTTCTACAAACTTTTTAATCTCTTGTTTTATTTCCTCTTTGACCCAGTCATTTTTTAATAGCATGTTGTTCAATCTCCACATATATGTGGTGTTCTCTGCACTTGATCTTTTGCAATTGTTCTCTAGTTTCAACGCTTTGTGGTCTGAGAATACACTTGGTATGATTTGGATGCCCTTACATTTGGTGAGTTTGGATTTAAGTCCCAGGATATGGTCTATCCTTGAAAATATTCCATGTGCACTAGTGTAAAATGTATAGCCCTTTGTTGTAGGATGGAATGACCTGTAAATGTCAATTATGTCCATTTCCTGCAATGTATCATTTAAGGCTGCAATTCCCTTATTTATTTTCTGCTTGGATGATCCTTCCAATGTTGTCAGAGGGGTATTTAGATCCCCTACTATAATTGTATTTTTATCAATATCTCCTTTTAGATCTGTTAGTACTTGCTTTATAAATTTTGGTGCTTCCTCGTTGGGTGCATATATATTGATGAGTGTCATGTTTTCTTGGTGTATTGTCCTTTTCTTCAAGATGTAATGACCATCTTTATGTCTTATATTTTTATCCTGATGTCTTTTTCATCAGAAATTAGTATGGCCACTCCAGCTTTTCTCTGACTGCCATTTGCCTGGAGTATTGTCTTCCATCATTTTACCCCAAGTCTATGTTTGTCCCTGTGGCTGAAGTGTGTCTCTTGTAGGCAGCATATGGTTGGATTTTGTTTTTTAGTCTAGTTTGCTACCCTGTGCCTCTTTATTGGTGAATTCAGTCCATTTACATTCAGGGTAATGGTTGATATATGAGGATATTCTGTATCCATTTCTTTCTTCCTTTTTATTTTTTTGTTGTCCCAGCTTTTCTCCATTTATTTCGAATTCTTGATTCAGGCTGAATAGCCTCCTTTGGTATTTCTTGGAGTGCTGGTTCTGAGCTGGAGATATTCCTTAGCTTCTCTATATCTGAAAAGGCCTTAATTCCTCCTTCATATCTAAAGTTTAATTTTGCCGGATAGTTAATTCTTGACTGGAAATTTCTCTCTTTTAATAATTTGAAGATTGGACTCCACTCCCTCCTGGCTTGCAGAGTGTCTGCTGAGAAGTCTGATGGTAGCCTGATAGGTTTTCCTTTGAAATTTATATTTTGTTTTTCCCTGGCAGCCTTGAGGATTCTTTCTTTGTCTTTGGTTTTTGTCATCTTCAGAACAATGTGCCTTGGAGAAGATCTGCTAGGGTTTAGGTAGCTCGGGCTCCTGTTTTCCTCTTGAATTGCGGTTTCTCGTTTCTTCCATAGGTTAGGAAAATTCTCATTTACTATTTGTTTTGTAGACTCTTAGAAGATTTCATCTCGCTTCCTTCTTGTACCCGTATTATTCTAATATTGTTCTTTCTGATGGAGTCAGAGAGTTCTTGTAGGGCTCTTTCATTTCTCTAGATTCTCATTTCCCTTTCTTCTTCCCTCTGTGACATTTCCATGTTTCTATCTTTTATTTCACTCATTATTTCCTCTAGCTTGTCAGTTGTTTCCTATGCTGGTCAGATCTTTTGTCAGCTCTTCCATAATGCCTTTCATTTCACTGAGTTCCTTTTGGTTCTGCTCTACCTTCTCAATTGTATTGGGAAAGTACTGATTTTGCTCAGAAAATTTCTTGTTGAGATCATTTAACTGTGTCTGGGTACTTTGCCAGCATTTACTGAGCTCTCTGAGTGTCTTGAGTATTGCAGCCCTGAATTCTTTTTCACTTAGATTTGATTCCAACTGTGCAAGCTCCATTACTAAATAATGCCCCTGATCTTCTGGAGGGGCTTTGGATTAAGAGGTGTGCATTGTGTTTGTTATGGTTCTTTTTGCTTTATGCAGGAGTATGTTTTCCCTTCGGGGGTTTGCCTATCAGATGGGCTTCTCTTTATTTTTTCTTTTGGGCTCAGTTGTGAGAGGAGAAGATTTTGGGAGAGGGTTGGGGGAAGCAGACAGCTTCTGTGCTCTGGGGCACTTCAGGTTGCTCTCTTAGCTGTTAGAAAGCAGAGTAGTGAGAATGTGGCAGGGAGTAGGGGCATGTGAGTAGGAGCTAGAGCAGGCCTGAGACACAATAGCATATTCCTCTTTCAGCAGTGGGTCTGGTGGTTCAGTGCGGGCGGGGCACAGGAGCTCCAATCTTTCTTCCCTCTGCTTGGTTACTTTTCCTTTAATCATGTCTGTGAGCCATGCCCGCAGGGCAGTGGCGCAAGTTGGCCAGGGCTTGGCAGAAGCCTGGTTGGCCACGTGGGAGGGGGCGCAGCCACGGCCTGTCAGCAGCACACCCTAAGCCTGGTCGTGCGCATGGGTGTTGGTGCTCCGGTGGCTCGGTCGGCAGCCTGGTCACGTGCTTGGGCAGCAGCACTGTGGCAGCCCAGTCCGTAGCCCGTTCGCGCATGTGGGCGGCTGTGCCGCTGTGGCCTGGTGGGCAGGCCACTGAAAGCCCTGGACACACAGGCTGCAGCTAGGTCGGCAGCCACTCTAGGCACGCAGCTCTGTTGAGACTGCCGGATTCACTCTAAGCATGTCTAATGCAGCCATTGCCCTCACTCCAAGAGCCCTGTCTTCAGAAGTTGCTTCCTCACAGTCAATCTCCTTCGTAAATCAGGGGTGCTGAGCTGTTGTGGGCTGATTCCCTGCTCTCACCCTGCCTGCCGGGAAGTGCAGCCTCTTTTCCACCTCAGGCTCCATGATCTGAGTAGGGCACAGCGTGCTGACCCTTGAGTTTGGATGTTAAATTGTCCACAGTCTTGTGGGGCTTCCACACTCCTTAGGTCTCGGCTTCCAGCCCGCCCTCGATCTAGCTCCACTTTGATTGTAGTTCCCTAATCCCCCTTTGTTTTTGCCAGCCCTGGGCCATGCCTGCATCCCTGTCCCCAAATTGCTGCTTCCCCTTCCCTCTCCTGCTCTCCCCTTTTTCCTCTAACCTTTGGGTGTTGTTCTGCGTTGTGTGGTTCTCTCAGTTGAGGGTGCTTCTCAGGGTTCCCCCTGTGGATTCTCCTATGTTCGTAAGTCCCTTTTTGGACAGTTATCGGGGTTCTCCTCTCATGCTGCCATATTTTTTCTCCCTTATTTTTCTATGTGGTAAAAATAACTGTGATTACTATTGGTCAGAAATATAAGATGTTCATTTCTTAAAATCCATTTTGTCTCCAAGTTTTTCACTTTGGTTTTTAAAAACAAATAATAATATATATTTTTTTAAGTGAGTGGTGTTTTTCTGACATGATATATATATATAAGTCTCAAATATTTTTATCAGTTTTTTTTTTTTTTTTTTTTTGCCTATGAGATTATTTTGTTTTCTAGTTCCCTGGGGCCAAAAGAAAACCTGTAATGCATTTTTTTTAACTATAGACAATTTTGCCTTTTGATTTGAGATCTGGGCACTCATTTCCCTGTATTGCAATTAGAATCAAGCAAATCATTAAACATTTATAAGAGGGCATCCTATGTGCATTTAAATAGCTTATATTTCTAGTTCACTTTTTTCCATTTAATGCCACTGCACCACACATAAAAAGATAATTTTTAGGTCAAATATTTACCGAAAGAATTTCTTGCTATACTTAGTACTGAGATAAAAAAATAATATTTTTCATTTTCCCTGGGTAGCCGCATCTTAAATTCTGTGTAATTATGAAAGAAAGAAAAAGGAAAAGGGAAGCAGAGACACAGGAATACAGAGAAAGAATTGGAGAGGAACTTTTTACTTAGATTCTTAGAACAGCAAACAGGAAATATTTTGGAGACAAGGATACAGTGCTGAGAGAAAAATAATCAATGTGGAGAAAATGCTGCACAAACATAAAAAATTTAAGTAGTATATTTGTATTTTCTGTTGTACTCTAAGAACCTGTAAGGAATGCCATGTTTATTATTTTTTCTGTATTTTACCACATTCACCAGCAGCTATCTCCATTACATTTGATGTTTAGAAGTTGCTTATTTTCCTCTAAAGATTTTAGTACAGTCTCATTAAAACTGTTTTTGTCAGCACTGAATGATGGTCTTTATAAAAGAGCTAGCATTGTATAGCTGATAATTCATTGAAGTCAGGAACCACGTATTTTTCATCTTTTTATTTCACAGCTTAGTAAAATGGTTGGTATAGAGTAGACACAATAAGATTTTTGGCCAAAAATGATTAAATGTTGTATAAATGACAAAGATCAAATTTAAAACAAAATCAAATATTAACAGAAATATTTAATTTAGTTGAAAGATGCAAATGTTTACTGTGTGCATCCTATGGTTTAAACACTGAATTAGCACTGCAAGCTGTATAAAATTTATCAGTTTCTAAAAACAGTTTTAGGATCAGCTATATATTAATTCATGGTATCTTTAATCAACATCAAATTTTGCTTAATTAATATAATTATGACATTGTACATTAATTACTAAGAGTCTATGATTAACCTTACCAACTAGTTTTCTGAACTTTTATGCATTTTGCAGAAATTCACAAAAGAAAAAATCTTTAGCTATAAAACTTTGTACCTGAACAATACAACCCTTTTTTTTTTAACAAAGCCTTTATCATTTTTAGTTATATATAGAGCTTGAAGTTTTTCCATTTTAGTTTGAAAATGGTTAATTTTTTAGGCCCCGATTGTTGAGGAACCAGATGTCAAGGTGGTAAATTAGGACAATGGTCCAAATTGAAAGTAACTTTCAAGCCCTTATTCACTTATTGTGACAGAGCAAGTGAGAGACAAAAGTGTGGCACTGGTTTATGAATATTCCATTTCTTCCCATGGAACTGCACCAGGCAAGGTCAGGTGGATTAGTGCTAAAGAGGCTGGTGATGGGGGCTGGTATCTTCTTACTGCAGTTCAGAACAGAAAGCTCTTGCTTTTTATAGACCTGGGGTGTGGGGTGGGGGTGGGGGTGGAATAGAGTGTGTGTCTACAGGATAATAGTAGAAAGGTACTGAATTAAAGCAGAGAAATATACTTCAGCCAAATATATCAATAGGGAGACCTCTGAATGATGGTGCAGAGATTAGGAGTGTAGATATGTCATATATGGCCAGCTGGCACAGTGGTGGAGGGCTTGAGTTCTTGACTACAACTCCCTTCAGAAAACTACCATGCACTGGCTGTGCACCAAGTCTGGTGTGGGGTGAGCAGCTCCATGACACCTGCCAGGCGAAGCTTTGTAATTGCCTGTGGTTGATCCAAACAGATCACATATAGGATTTTGGCCTGGAGCCAGACTCCTCACTGTCCCATCATCTTCCCTTAGCTCTTCAGTGCTAAGGAGTGTGTTGTGCAGCCCCCTTCTGTTAGTGTCACTCTGCCTGGAATTCTACAGCCTCTGGCTTAAAAATGTCATTTCTTCTGATGCACTTACTATCTTTCAGACACTTGATCTCATGGTCAATTACACTCGATCTCTGTTAAATTTTATTTCCACTTTATTTCAGCAATGTGCCACAAATAACAGATAAAATACTATCCCTGATTTTCCTTAGTACTATCCAAAATCAAAATAGTTTCACCTGTCATCTCTCGCCTTCCTTCCTCTCATTCATAAAAAGTTCTTTTTCATCCATATTGATATTTTAGAATATTGTTCTGTTATATTACTAAATGAGGCTTCTTGTGGCCAAATGATTTTTTTTTTTTTTTTTTTTTTGTGAAACCAGCTACCTGAATTATGTTACTTCAATTGCTAACATCTTCCTTGCCCCGACCCACCTCTCTCTTGGTATTTCAATACCAAGGTCATTGCTATCCTCACGTTTTGCTTTCTCTGCTTTGTTCCTGCTTCTGGGCTATGGTATTTACTGGAGTCATCAAACTTGGCTCACTAGAGGTTTGTGCTGTCCAACCAAAACTTGGCTGTGGATATTTGCTTGGCAACCCTCTAGTTCATCCCTCATTGGATTTCTGGCTCCCTTTCTTTAGATTCAAGCTTTAGCCTTACATCACTTATCTTTTCCCCACCTTCCTATACAGATGACAGCTTTCTCTGTTCCTTTGGTGAGATGTGAGCTCTCCATCTACCTCCTTATATATCTTGTATGTCTTTTGTAATTTCCTGTTAGAGAAAAAAGAGATGTCTCTCTTTCTCTCTAAAAGTTACGTAGTATCTTTATTACAATATAGCATGATGGCAAAGAACATGGACTTTTAGATAAAAACAGTCTGAATTTGAATATTATTAGTTACATCTAAATTAAAGTATAGTATAATAGGGGTGACATCTGAATTTACTTTCAAATCTGAATCAACTCTGAAAATATACAAAAAAGAAGACAGACAAATATATGAAACAATTGTTTTTAAGAAACTGGAATTAGCTTATAAAAGATGGCCCAGGAAGAACAAGAAACAAATCAGATATGAGTAAGCCCTACAATTGACAGAATTTAGTTCCTGGTAAGAATTTCCAGGCTGCTGCTCAAGGAAGGGGAATTCAGGTATAAATCAGCTGACTCTGAGTTGAGAAGATGTGTAGTGAGATAAGAAAATCTGACATGGCTAGAAGAAAGATATAAAAAAAGTGAAGAAATAAAAAAGGCCAAAGTCAAAAGTATGCTAAAATAAATGAAAAGAGCATCAGGGAGCTGCTGGGACACCTTCAAGCAGCTGAATATGCAAAATCAGAGCTCCTAAAGTGGAAGGTAGGGAGGTAAGGTTACAGATCCAAATTCAACAAATCCCCAAAACAAGAACTATGAGAACAAAACCAAAGTACATCATGATCAAATACCACAAAACTTGCAATAAGAGAAAATTACAAAATCAGCCAGAATTAAAAAGGACACATTTATACAAAGGACCAAATTTAAGGATGACAGCTGATTTCTCTTTAAAAACAGTGTAAGCAAGAAGAAAATATGGCAGCATCTTGGACATATAAAAAAAAATATATATATAAACTTCTGTCTATCTAGAATTCTATACCCAACAAAAATATACTTAAAAAGTAAAGGTGAAATTAAATTTATTTCAGGTATACAAAAGATGAAAGAATTCATTACCAGATTACTACAAGAAATATTGAAGGAAGTTCTTTTGTCTCTTTTAAGATATTAATTATTGAAACAAAAGTAATAGCAATGCATTGTAGTTTGTATTACATAGCTGTAAGTAAAATGTATGGTGACAATAACATTGAGGTCAGAAGGAGAGGAAGAAAACTATATGATTTTTAGATTCTTATACAGTGCATAAAGTAATATAATATCATTTAGAGCAGTGTTTCCCAAGCAGTGTATGCATACCTCCAGGGGTATATGCTGAGGCATTTAGGGGTATGTAAAATATAATCAGTAACAATATTTATCTGTGCCACAAATATTGTATAATTAAATCTGTCGCTTGTATTTTAGTGTAGTAATTTTTCTTTCCTAACTTATTGCCTGCTTTCCACTATTTTACATTAACATAAGCTCTGAACAGAAGTGTCAGTATCTAAAATAGTTGTTTTAAAAACAATTTATAGGAATAGGTTTAAAAGAGGTACACAAGTGAAAAAATGTTGGGAATCACTGACTTATAGGTATTCTGTAATAAATTAAGGATGTATACTATAAACAAGATAAGTCCAACGTTTTGGCTCTCTATGACACACAAGACAAAGAATTTTCTTGGGCCACACATAAAATATACTAACACTAATGATAGCTGATGAGATCTTTTAAAATCACAAATAAATCTCATAATAATACCTTTTGTAATCACAACAAAAAGAATAAAATACCTAGGAGTAAGTTTAACAAAGAATGTGTAGGACTTATACACTGAAAACTGTAAGACATTTTTAGAGGAAATTAAAGAGAACACAAAGAAATGAAAAGATATTCCATGTTTATGGATTAGAAAAATCAACATAGTTAAAATTGCCATATTACCCAAAGCAATACACTATGCAGACTTAATGCAATTTCCATCAAAATTTCATAGACATTCTTTCTAGAAATAGATTTTTTAAATCATCAGATTCACAGGGAACCACAAAAGACACTGAATTGCCAAAGCAATTCTATGAAAAAAGAAAAAGACTGGAGGTACCACGCTTCCTGATTTTAATCTATTATATACTCTAAATGGTCAATAATCAAAACAACTCAGTATTTGAATAAAAGCACACATACATACATACGAATGGAACAGACTCCAAAACCCAGAAATAAACTTTCACATATATGGACAGATAATTTTTCACAAAGGAGCAAAAAATATGCTATGGGAAAAAGAAAGTCTCTTCAGTAACTGATACTGGTAAAATTGGAAAACCACATGCAAAATAATGAATCTGGACTGTGAATTGTCACTATATACCAAAATTAACTCAAAGTGGATTAAAGACCTCCATATAAGACCCAAAACAATAAATTATATAAAATAAAACATTGGTACTAAAATAATAAACCTTGGGTTTCTGGAAGACTTTACGAACTTGACCTCAAAGGCAAGGGAAGTAAAAACAGAAATAAATAAATGAGACTATACCAAAGTGAAGAGCTTCTGCATACCACAGGAAACTATCAACAAAACAAAGAGGAAACCAACCAAATGGGAGAAAATATTTGCAAACAATGCCTCTGATAAAGGGTTAATCTTTAAAATAATAAAAAACTGGTGCAACTCAATAGCAACAACAACAACAAACAATCCAATTTAAAAATGGGCAGGACCTGAATAGACACTTTTCTTAAGAAGACATAGAAATGGCCAACAGATATATTAAAAAAATGGCCAGAATCACTAGTATTTAGGGAAATGCAAATCAAAACCACAATGAGGTACCATCTCACAACTGTTAGAATGTATATAATCAATAAGATAAGGAATAACAAATGGTAGAGAGTCTGTGGAGAAGAAGAAACACTCATAAATTACACTGCTAGTGGGAATGCAAATTGCTACAACTGCTATGGAAGACAGTTTTGAGATTCCTCAAAAAATTGAGGATAGAATTACCATATGACCCAGCAATCCCTCTTCTAAGCATCTACCCCCAAAACTCAAAAAACTTAGTTTACGAAGATATGTGTACCCCAATGTTCATCACAACACCATTCCTGGTGGCCAAGTTGTGGAAACAACCAAGGTGCCCTTTGATAAATGACTGGTTAAAGATGTGTGGTTCATTTACACAATGGGATAATACTCAGCCATAAAAAAGATGACATACTGCCACTTGTGACAACATGGATGGAACCTGAAATCATCATGATAAAAGAAATAAGCGGGACAGAAGAAAATAAGAACCATATGACTTCACTTACATGTGGACTATAAAACTAAAAGCAGCAAAGAAACAAAAAGCCATGGACACAGTCAATAGTTCAGTGGTTACCTGAGGGTAAGTGGGGAGGTGGGTGGAGGAGGAGTTGGGGAGTCAAATATATGGTGATGGAAAGAGAACTGACTTTGAGGGGTGAATACATAATAACACACAGACGATGTATTGCAAAACTACAACTGGAACCTATGTAAATTTTACTAACCAATGTCAGCTCAATAAATTTAACAATAAAAAAGAAATAAAATATTATTTAAAAAATCCAAGTCTAGACTATAGCATTTAAGGGGGAAAAAAAAAACCCCTTTCTAGTCCTATCAAAGTCAGCTTAATAGACTTCATCATATAAAATTTAAAACTGCTTTAAACACAAACAGAAAAAATAAACACTATTCCTTGTAGATGCAAATTCTGAAAAAATGTCTGGTGAGAGGAGATATCCCAGTCTTGTTCCTGATTTTGAAGAATAGGCTTCAGTCTTCCCCCATTCAGTTTGATATTTTCTGAGGGTTTGTTATATATGGTCTTTATTATGTGAGATACTTTCCTTCTATACCCATTTTATTAAGTGTTTTTATCATAAATGGATATTGTATCTTGTCAATTCCTTTTTATGCATAAGTTGATATAATCATTTTTTAAAATTTTGTTTATATGGTGTATCACATTGATTGATTTGCATGTATCAAACCATCCTTTGCCCCTTGGATGAATCCCACTTGATTGTGATGTATATATTTTTTTAATTCGTTGTTGTATTTATTTGTTAGTATTTTGTTAAGAATTTTTGCATATGTGTTCATCAGAGATATTG
This sequence comes from Craseonycteris thonglongyai, assembly GCA_004027555.1. Lineage (NCBI taxonomy): Eukaryota > Metazoa > Chordata > Mammalia > Chiroptera > Craseonycteridae > Craseonycteris > Craseonycteris thonglongyai. The sequence goes on along the minus strand of PVKE010027036.1, from coordinate 8,888 downwards.
GACTGCAAAAATCTTTTTGTGTGTTATTCTTTGGTATTAGAGTAATGTTGGCCTCATAGAATGAGTAGGAAAATATTGCCTCCTCTTCTTCTAAGAGTTTGAGGAGGACAGGTGTTAATTCCTTTTTGAATGCTTGATAAACTCATTAGTGAGACCATCTGAAACTGGCCCTTTACTTTTGGTGAGGTTTTGGATGATTGTTTAAATTTCCTTACTGTTGATTGGTCTATTTAGATAATCCAGTTCTACTGATTCAGTCTATGTAGGCTATATGTTTATAGAAATTTGTCCATTTCTTCTAAGTTTTTAAATTTGGTGATGTACAACCTTTCAGTCTTCTAGTATGATCATTTGTATTTCTGTGGTATCAGTTGTAATTTCTCCCCTTTTAGTTCTAATTTGGCTATTTGTGTCTTTTCTCTTTTTCCCTTGGTGAGCCTAGCCAGGGGGGGTTGTCAATTTTATTGACTTTTTTTTTTTTGAAGAACCAGCTCTTTGTCGCATTATTTTTTTCTATTGTTTTCTGTTCTCTGTTTCACTTAACTTTATTCCAATTTATATTACTTCCTTCCTTTGACTGATCTCAGGATTCTTTTGTACTTCTTTTTCTGGTTCTTTAAGATATGATGCTAGGCTGTTAACTTGTGATTTTTGTTTCTTGAGATAGGCCTGTAATGATGTAATTTTTCCTTTTATTACTGTTTTCACTGTGTCCCAATAATTTTGATATTAAATAATTTTAAGGAAAAGTAATACCAATTCTACACAAAGTTTTCTGGAAATTGAATAAGAGGAAATACTTTCAAACTCATTGAACAAATAAGGACAGTGATAGATGTTAATTAATGCCATACACATGAGGAATTTATCAAATCTACCTGAAATGATTATGAAAACCTTAAATTTTCTTCAACAAGTAAAAGCTTATTGATTTTACATTTCTTTTAATTGACAACACAATGATATACCTTTATATAATACCTAATATCTTTTCTGTTAGCAATCTATTGTAACAAAAATAATGTCTAGCAAAGGAACAAATATTAAAATGCATCGTGAATAGAATCCAGCTATGAATCCATTAAATGTCTGTAAAATGATTTTAAAATCTTGATTTATTTATCATTCACTGAGAAACCTTTTAAAAGTTATTGTAAAAGTGAAGTAATTTTTTCTGACGGAAATTTTGTATATCATTTCTTTAATGCAAGTTACTCCAATTACCATTTAGCTAATGAACTCTTCAAATTCCATTTGCATAATTAATGCCAATTTTGACAAGGGGAATTTATCTTGCTGTGATAAAAGCATCATTGGACTCACCAATAGAGTGACTATTTAGTTCGAAATCATCATGGACACACCAATGAACAGACAGACTTGTTAATCTGGAAATGCTGTGCTATCATTCTAGGTTTCTGAAGCCCTAGTTTGCTTTCTGGTTACAGAGCCGAGGACTCAAAATGTGATTGACTATATTCAATGTTAAGGTTGTAAATAGTGAGGAAGTTTTCATTTCAATGGCATTTTCCAATAAATTGAACATTCTGGTCTTCATAATGAACTACCTCTTTTTCAAATTTGAGGACATATTTATATGTTAGCATTCATATATTGATGAATCTAACATATCTATCTCCATAGCTCCAACTTTGTTCCTGAGATCCATAGGCATGCATTGAATTGCCTACTAAGCATCTTCACCTGGGTGTCTTGCACTGTGCTAGTCTCTGTGCTAAGCACTTTTAAAAATGTAACCTGGTGGCTTGGAGGATTAAAACAGTGTTTAGGTAAAACAGAATTCTAGACAAAATTTCAAACTGTTCACTCTCTCAGAACTTGGAGAGTCACCTAACAATTTGTGCAGACCCCTACATTACAACAATTGTGATTCAAAACAATTACACAGGCATGAAAAATTGATCTAAACCAACTATTCTTCTGTATCTTGATCTGTCTTATGTATATGTATCTAGATTCAGATATTTTATAAAATGCACAAGTCCATGAACTATAACTGAGTTTGATTATCATGATGAGGAGTCAAAGAGTAAAGCCAAACTAATATTTTTGTTTCTTATGAAATGGAATGAAAACTAGTATCCTCTTAGAACTGCTCTGTGGACTAAATGTGATGTGACAAAATCAGTGATCACATTGTTTCCTGTATAGCATGCTTAATCATGTGTTTCAGTAAAGCAGAGGTTCTCTCCCTTATTTGCTGATTTAGATAAATTAATCTGAGTTCCAATTACTATTGGATGAAAAGTAACCATTATTATAAACTGGAGGAATATCAGAAACTTACTAGAAATCAGAGCTTCACTATCGAAGGGGGTTTGGGGCATTTGACATTTACTGAGTGTTAATGATGTGCTGAGAATGATGTGCAAAGTGGTTAATATGCTTTATTATGTTTATCCTGTAAGGATGTACAGAATGCCTACTGTGCTCTATGCACAGTGTTCCTTCCAGCCACAATGCTAGTTAAGAAGCCCATAATATCAGTGTTATTTTGTCTGTTTTTCTCCCTTGCAAATAAACTAAATATTGGAACTTTAAGAAATTTGCCCAAGATTGTACAGCTTATGTGAGCCAAAAATTAAACCTGGGTTTATTTGGCTTCAAAGTATGTGTTCTCTATCATTATATAATGCTGCCTTCTGCATTCATTGATGTTTTCCTACCAGGCAGTGAAAGTAAACTAAAAACTGTAGTTTTTGCAGAGATTAAAGGAGGAGAGTGGTGAGAGAAGGAGGGGTAAGATTTGGGTTTGAATTCTGGTTCTAAAAAATATTAATATTGTAATCATTGGAAAATCCAGCCTCATAAGCCTCAGTTTCTTGAGCAGTATAATGAGTAATAAAACTCCCATTTATTTGGCTTGCAGTGATGATTATTACATAAAACAATGTTTGCAGAGTGTGTGGTATATTATCTTGTACTTGGAAAAAAGTTATTACATTACTTAAAATGATTGGCACCCTCTTCACTCTTGGCATCTAGCATATGTTTTTTATTATGTTATAGACATTTAAAAATGTTTATAGGGCAAGCTGGGATGGCTCAGTGGGTTAAGCGCTCGCTTTGAGGCCCCGGGGACCGGCCCCGGCCCATGTGAACCCACATGCTGAACTGGGGTGTGCCCCCAGTTTAGTTCTTGCTGGGACCTATGTGGGAGGCTCCCGGCCCAGTTCCTGCCCTGCGCAGCCCTATGCCCACCTGTGGAGTGAAACTATATGGAAAACTAATGTTGTCAACTATGGAGACTGCTCTGGGCCCTCCCCCTTCTCTCTGTCTCTCTCTGTCTCTGTTTCTCTCTGTCAAAAATCAATAAAATAAATCTTAAAAAAATGCATATAGACTAAATAATGAATAAATGAGTAAATGGACATACATAAGGCATTCAAAAGGTAATGTACCTCTCACAATTGTTTTCTCTTTCAAATAAGCAAGATGTGTTTCCACATTGTCAATGTTCTTGCTTATCTGTTTGCTTCTAAATGGTTCCTGCTAGAAGGTAACATTACCAGTGCTCACCTTGTATTTTGAAAAGCATGTCATAATAGAGCATCCAGCAAGAATTGAGAAGCACAAACCACATTCAAAGTAATACAAGATAAAATGATCCCTTAATCCAGAGTAAAACAATTCTGTTAGTAGATCAAAATTGCTGGAGATGTTTAAACTGTCTCTAATTTTATAAAAATAATCCCCAGAATGTACTTTAAAATTTTTTCTCAGTTCTTTTCAATTTGATCTACAAATCCAAGGCAAAACCAAACAAAATATTAACAAGTTATTTTGTGGACATTGACAAACTTGTTCTAAAGTTTCTATGGAAAGGCAAAAGACTCCAAATAGTCAAGTCAATACTGAAGGATAAGAACAAAATTGGACTGGTACTACCTGACTTTAAGACTTACTATCAAGCTACAGCAATCAAAACAGCGTGGTAGTGGCAAATGAATGGACAAAGAGGTCAATGGAACAGAGTTAGTTGGAATGTATTTGTCAAGACTCAACTAGAAAAGGATTCTGTTTTCAAGGTTATTTATATAGATGTTAGAACATTTAATTCCTCATGGACTATTGTACTGAGAGTCTCAGATTCTCAGTAGCGATTAGCCAAAGGCCTCTCTCAGTTATTTGCTAATTTAATCAAAGTATGTAAACTAAGAAAGCAATAAAAAGAGAACATAAACATGTATGTCAAAGTGTTTTTGGAACCTAATTACAGAAGTGACATCACATCACTTTTGTCATATTTTTATTAGAATGGAGTTACTAGGCTCAGCCCCAACTCAGGGGATAGTATTACACATGAATACGACTGCTGGGAAGTGTGGTCCTTTGGGAGCCTTAGAACTTGTCAATGTTACCTTATATGTCAAAATAAGAGTCATTGCAGATATGGTTAAGAATTTTGAAATAGAGTGATTCTCCTGGATTATTTTGGTAGAACCTAATAACAATACACATATTGTCATAAAAGTGAACTAGAAGGAGATTTTATACAAAGAGAGGAAAAGAAGATATGAAGATGGAGCAGAGATAGATGTGAAGATGCTGGCCTTGACAATTGGAATGATGCAGCCCCAAGTCAAAGAATGTCAACAGTTAACAGAACCTGGAAGAGTCAAGAGATGTATTCTTCCCTATAGCCTCCAGAGAGAGTAAGGCACTGCTGACATGGTGATTTTGGCCCAGTGGTACTAATTTTGAATTTCTGGCATCCAGAACTAGGAGCGAATTTTTTTTTCTTTTAACCCACCAAGTTTGTGGTATTTGTTACAGTAGCTGGAGGAAACTAAATGGGGCTATGTCCGAAGCTGTTTATCATAATATCTTCATATATATACGTATACGTATACATAGATGAATAAAATTTGTATTAGCTTACGTAAGTGAAAACTCCCAAGTTGAGTGAGTTTCAATTACTGTCCACCTTTGAGATAATGTCATAAACCTGTCTTCATTGTTACTTTTACACATAGACAAAGTAAGAATTGTTGACAAAATGCAGTTGTAAGATGATTGACAATAGTTCCTGCTCTACATCCTATTCTGAGCAGAAAGAATAAATTTTTCTTCCCAAATACTCCTCATAAACCTCAAGTGCAATTCTCATTGAATATGATTGAGTCATAGTCATTTATGAAAATGATTTTTGTTCAGAAGTACGTGATGCTTTGATTTGAGTTTGCTTCCTATATCCCTATTGGAGGTGATGTCAACTTCACCAAACCGTTGGATTAACAGGAGTGATTTCTTAATAAAAATTAGAATGTGTTATTGGAACCAGATTTAATAGCTTCTGGGTAGGTAATTTAAAAAAATGCTGTTATATTTCATTTGGTCCCAGTGGGAAGTAGAGATAAAAAATCAGTCTTTTATTCAAGAAATTTAGAGTCTCATAATGGGTGGAAAACAATTAAAATGGATCTATACTGTGTCTAAAACAATTTATCAAAAAAACAAGGCTAAACAATATTATAGATACAGATAACAGATACATATATATGTACATTCTACTTTAAGCAAGTACTTTACTGACTTTCTTGATTTTCCCTGGAAAAATGCTATTTTAATCTCAGAACCTTTGGAAAATAGTATAATACATTGTTTAAAAGCATGGGTTCTGAGGTCATACTCCCATGATTTAAATCATGGTACTACCATTTTCTAGTTCTATGATCTTTGGCAAGTTATTTAACCTATTTGAGATTTAGCATACTTGCTTTTACATTTGAAAAGATATTATCTACTGCCTAAGATTTTTCAAAATCAAGATTTAATGACATGGTCATACTTAGAATTTTAGTAAAATGTCTAGTAGTTACTCCAAGAATATTATCTATCTATATCTCTTAGTTTTCCTATTTTCTATTCTACTGGTAAATTTCTTTATCTTAAAGTAGTAACCTATCCTTTTTTGAAATCTTATCTCACAACTTTTCTTAACATCTTACTTTGGTCTTACCTCTATTATTACACTCACCACATAACCTTAGAAACAAGTGCTTTTGCTTTTTTTTTTTTTTTCCTCTCACTAAACATTTAGAGCTTGACATGCAGTGAGTCATCAATGGGAGGTTATTCAAATTTTTATAAAATATTATTTTAAGGAAAAGTGGTACAGCCATTGCTCAGATTGCAAATCCATAAGAATCAGAACATATTTATTCTTTTTTGACTGTACCAGAACTTTACATAATGGTCTCCACAGTATAATTAATGTATATATTTCTGTAATCTAATTCATGTATTTCTGATATATGACAGAGCATTATCAAATATCAGAATATTAGTAAGAAATATTATTTATAAAGTACATGAAGTGTTTTAGTGATTAAAGTTATTCTCACTGTTGTTCAATGATGTAATTCTTCTCAACGAATATTTTTGACTTTGAAAAGAACACCAAACTATGTAAACATTTACCCTCATGATCCTGTTTAAATTTTTCTTTGTAAATTAGATTGATAGCTAAAAAGTAAGGTTGTATGGAGAGAGAGAGAGAGAATTATGAAAGAATAAGAATGAATGAGAATCTGAAGGAAAAAAAATATCCTAGAGTTGTTGATACTTGGTTCTTTCCAGAGACTTGTTTGAAAGGTCACATCCAAGGTTAATTAATCTGTGACTGTACCCAAATTGTTGGGTACATTGTATACTAAAGAAGAATACCACATTTGGATTTACTCCTAGTGGGGAATGGTGACTCAATATTTGTTGAATTAAATGAACTGAGTTGGAAATCCTTCTCTTGTAACTTTTATGGAGAACTTTTTTTTTTTTTTTAAGATTTATCTATTGTTTTTGACAGAGAGAGAAATACAGAGACAGAGAGAAGGGGGGGAGCCCAGAACAGTCTCCATAGTTGCACATCATCAGTTTTTCCACATAGTTTCATTCCACAGGTGGGCTTGGGGCTGCACGGGGCAGAAACTGGGCCGGGGTCTCGCCCTGGTGAGAACTGAATTGGGGGCACTCCCCAGTTCAGCATATGGATCAGCACGGCCAGGGCCGGGATTTGATCCTCAGTCCCTGGGGCTGCAAAGTGAGCGCCTAATCCACGAGCCATCCCAGCTTCCCCTGGAGAGCCTTTATGCTATCTCTCAGGTCTACGAGGTCTAAGTTTGAAAGCTTAATGAATACCGTATTTTCCGGCTAGCAATGATTGTATGTTCAAATGCCTTTTTGTCTTTTCTTTCCAAGCCTCCACTACTCTTATAAACACTCTTCTAACTTTGTTTATTAATCTCCCAAGTAGCAATATCTGTAAATGGGGCCAGCTCACAGATGGGAAGTTAGAACTTGGGCCAGACAGCTAACATATTCATCTACTGCTGTCCAGAGTTAGTCAAGTGTGTCCAGCTGGTTTAGCATAATAGGAGGCCTATTAATATAACACAGCATCATGATCAGTGAATTGAGACTAAATTTTCTTTCAACAGAAATCAAACTACGCAGTCACAGTGAGTGTTCCACAGAGTCTATGGGAAAAAAACACAAACCAGTTTGAATTCAGGTTTCCTCAAAATCCAACAGAAGGATTTTCACCACAATAAGTAGAAAGTGTATCTGCCTTGTAATGCATCTTATGTCCAACTTTCCTTGAAAACCTTTAAATCAATAGCTAATAATAACTGCATAGGGTAGATTATTAGGGCACTTGCAAATATACAACCTACAATATTCAAATCTAACTTTCTTTTGCAAATAACTTGGATTCCAAGATGCAATAAGGCAGGGGTGTCAAACTGGTGGCCCACGGGCCGCATAGGGCCCCAGAGGTAATTTTTTGTGGCCCACGATGCTCTGAAATAAAATGAAAATAGAAAACATTGTTATGAAGAAAATAGTGCTTAGGGGAGATCGAGGCAATACCGTACACACAATTCCCTTGTTATCCTTTTAACTACTGTAGATGAGTATACACATGGCCCAGTGCCTTTCCTGGGGGCCTGTGGGCTGTATAAACACGCTGACTCATTTCCGGCGACGTTTGTAAATGTGATGTGGCCCGTGTGAATCTTGCCTGTTACACCAAATGGCCCATGTTTTAATTGAGTTTGACACCCCTGCCATAAGGTATCATAGAAAGAGTAGGATGTAAAATTCACAAGTCGTATTTAAAAAAAAAAATTTTTAAATAAGAGCTCACCAACTTGCCATATATTTTACAGTGACTATCTTAGACATTATTACTGTCTAATTATAGAAAGAACTCACCTTCACATTGTCCCTACTTGCACACATGCTCAGTGAAGTGAAGAAAAAAGGGACAATTCTAAAGGTGTATTGAACAAGTAAACAAGACACTTATGCATAAATTATTTAAAGAAGTCCAGAGCTTCATTTATGTGAAAAAGTTTTTACATTTAAATTTATTTCTCTGACTTTTACCTCCAACCTTTTGATCTTTACTAATCTTAGCTCTTTGAAGAATTTATTAAAAGTAAAAAAACCTAGATATGATGTCATGATGATAAGATTGACAATAATATTATTATTGGTAGTCAATGTCAATTAACCTGTAAGAAGAAGGGTGCCATGTTGGAGACAGCATTGTCTTTAAAGGCAGCAGGGTATCCTTAAGAGATGGTCTCTAAGACTTCAATATTGTATCTACCAATTACTAGCTTAGTTATTTAAATTATACTTTAAGCTGTAGTTATTAAACTCTATATAGAATAATTATAACAGCTCTTTCTTTATAGAATTCTGGTAAGGATTATACAATTCAATGTAAAGCACTTAAACCTCGTATATACACTGCAGGAAATGGACATAATTGACATTTACAGGTCATTCCATCCTACAACAAAGGGCTATACATTTTACTCTAGTGCACATGGAACATTTTCAAGGATAGACCATAT
>PVKE010027035.1:0-21881 GCA_004027555.1 Craseonycteris thonglongyai | reverse complement strand
TGACAGTTTAACTTCTTCTCTCCCGATTCTAATACCTTTTATTCCTTTCTCTTGTCTGATTGCTCTGGCTAGAACTTCTAGTACTATGTTGAACAGCAGTGGTGACAGGGGGCATCCCTGTCTTGTTCCTGATTTTAGGAAAATAGGCTTCAGCTTTTCCCCACTCAGTATAATACTTGCTGAGGGTTTGTCATATATGGCCTTAATTAAGTTGAGGTACTTTCCTTCAATTCCTCTAATTATGGATTTTAGAAGGCTTTTATATGGTCCAGTGAAGAGAGATCTGAACAGGTAAGATAAAGATAAACATATGAGGAACAGGGGGACTTTGTGATGCCCTTGACATCACATTATCGCATTGCCTGAACATGACCAATACTTCCAAGCAGTACTACATTGGAATCTAAAGTAAACTTCCCATAACAGATTCCGCCAACATGTTTAAGTGCAAAGCACAACCCCAGAAGGATACTGTGGTCACACAAGATTGAGGATCACTGAATTAATAAATAGCTTTGCAGAACTTATCAGAGTCTTTACAATGCTCTGTAACACTGTCAGAGGGAACAGAGATTGCAGCATTTCTCAAACATAATTGTGTAGTGTGAGATTTGTTTTCAATTTTTACTTGATTTATTCTGAACCATTTCTGACATATGAAAACAGATATTCACTAGAATAACATCAGATATTGGTGGAAGATATAAAGTGAAACATTTATTTACTATATGACTTAACAAAGTATACAAAATATATAATGAGGGGAAGCCGGGATGGCTCAGTGGGTTTAGTGCTCACTTTGCAGCCCCGGGAACTGAGGATTGAATCCCGGCCCCAACCTGTGTGAACCCATATGCTGAACTGGGGAGTGCCCCCAGTTCAGTTCTCACCGGGGTGAGACCCTGGCCCAGCTCCTGCCCTGTGTAGCCCCGCCCACCTGTGGAATGAAACTATGTGGAAAAACCAATGATGTGCAACTATGGAGACTGTTCTGGGCCCTCCCTCTTCTCTCTGTCTCTGTCTCTGTATCTCTCTATTTCTTTCTCAAAAACAATAAAAATAAATCTTAAAAAAAAACAAAACACACACACACATATATATATATAAAATGAACCACCATGAACATAAAATATTTTGTAAAACATTAGAAACAACCAAAATACCCTCAATAGGGCATTGATTAATAGAGCCTGATGCTGTCACATAACAAAATATTATGTAATTGTGAAAATGAATGAGGATTATCTGTATGTACTGATATGGGACAATATTGAAAATACTGACAGATGCCGGGATGGCTCAGTGGGTTGAACACTCACATTGCAGCTTCGGGGTCCAAGGATTCAGTCCTGGCTCCGGCCCATGCAGATCTATATGCTGAACTGGAGTGTGCTTCCCCTGTAGGAGAGGCCCCCACTTCAGTTCCCACCAAGAAGAGCTTCCCATGCGGAAGTCCCCTGCCCAGTTCCTGCCCTGAATAGCCCCATGCCCACTTGTGGAACGAAACTATGTCAAAAACTAATGATGGGGGAAAGCCGGGACGGCTCAGCGGGTTGAGCGCTCGCTTTGAGGCCACGAGGACCGAGGATCGAGTCCCGGCTCCGGCCCAGGCAGGACCCACGTGCTGAACTGGGGAGTTCCCACAGTTCGGTTCTCTAGCTGTCTCTGTCTCTGTCTCTCTCTCTATCTGTCAAAAGTAAAATAGAAATAAATATGCACTGAAGACAAAAAGATAATTTCTCTCTCTATAAAAAAATGTGAAAAAAAAAAAACAACAAAAAACTAATGATGTACAACTATGGAGACTGCCTTCCCCTTCTTTCTGTCTCTCTCTGTCAAAAACAAATTCTTAAAAAATATATATATTGACACTCTCTCTCTATTATTTTCTTAATAGTATTTTTTAAAATATTTATTTTGTTTTTGACAGACAGAGAGAGACAGAGAGAGACAGGGGAGGAGGGCCCAGAGCAGTCTCCATAGTTGCATGTCATCAGTTTTTCACATAGTTTCATTCCACACAGGTGGGGGTGGGGGCGGGTTCCTGCATGGGAGGCATGCCCCCAAGAGCTGTAGGCCAGGGGAAGCCGGGATGGCTCAGTGGGTTAAGCTCTCGCTTTGCAGCCCCGGAGACAAGGGATCGAATCCCTGTTCTGGCCCATGTGGACCCACATGCTGAACTGGGGTGTGCCCCCAGTTCAGTTCTTGCCGGAGCCTATGCAGGAGCCCCCAGCCCAGTTCCTGCCCTGCGCTGCCCTGCGCCCACCTGTGGAGTGAAACTATATGGAAAACTAATGCTGTCAACTATAGAGACTGCCCTGGGCCCACCCCCTTCTCTCTGTCTCTCTCTATCTGTCTCTCTGGCTGTCAAAAACCAATAAAAATAAATCTTTAAAAAAAAGAGCTGGAGGCCTAACTGGGGGCCTCCCACATGGGATGCTCACCCCGGCAAGAACTGAACTGGGGCCACATCCCATTTCAGTATCTGGGTCCACATAGGTTGGGGCCAAGAATCAATCCTCGGACCCTGGGGCTGCAAGGTGAATGCTTACCCTGCTGAGCCATCCGGGCTACCCCTATTTTATTTCTTCATCATAGTGTGCATTAATTTAACAAACATTTACAGTAGACTCTCAGTTAACCAGAGAGTCTTGCCAGTTGCTTGAAAGTGCCAGGTACATTTATCTGGCCATCTACCAATCCCCATGGTTGCTGGTTAACCTCATGAGAGTCTACTGTATTGAGTTTCTATTCTATGCCAAGCAGAGACATATCCTTGGAGATATAAATATTCATTAGTTATTTCATTCAACAAAAATGTCGGGGAAACTGGGATGGCTCAGCAGGTTAAGCACTCATCTTGCAGCCCCGGGGTCTGGGGATCAAGTCCTGGCCCCAGCCCAAGTGGATCCATATGCTGAACTGGGGTGTGCTTCCCATGCAGGAAGCCCCCACCCCAGTTCCCACCCTGCATGGCCCCCCACCCACCTGTGTGGAATGAAACTATGTCAAAAACTGATGACATACAACTACAGAGACTGCTCTGGGCCCTCCCCCTTCTCTCTGTCTCTGTCTCTCTCTCTCTGTGAGAACAATAAAATACATTATTTTTTAAATGTCTTTTGTTTCTTTCCTGCCTCAACATTGGTATAGGACCTTAACCCATCAGAGAGAGGAAGGGTGTGTGCGGTGAAGAGCTTGAATGTCTCCAGCTAAGATTCATCTGCAAAACAGGGACAGTCATTATAAGACCTACTGTGTGCAGTATCCTCAGTGCTTGGCATCATGCCTGGTTCACAGTAGCAACCCAACCAATACTTGTAGAAGGAACAACCAACATGTATAAATATAATCACTGAGTTTAGTGTATGATTGATAAACTACAGCCTGTGAGTCAATCCCAGCCCTTTGCTTGATTTTTAAATAAAGCTTTATTAGCACACAACCACGCCCATTTGTTTATGTATTGTCTGTGGCTGCTTTCACACTACAATGGCAGAGTTGAGTAGTTGCAACAGAGACCCTATTGCCTGCGAAGATGAAAATATTCACTATCTGGCTATTTTCAGAAAGGTTTTTTGTAATCCACAGGTTTAGGAGATTGGAACTTCTCTGCCCAATACAGGAGCCACAGGCTACTGTGGCTATTGAGCACTTGAAGTATAAAGAGTATAACTGAAGAACTGGATTTCAGATTTGATTTCATTTTTATTAATTTAAATTTTAAATCTGATAGTAGACAAGTTTTGAGTACACATGGATACCACAGACTCTTGAATCTACATCTTTTACTATAAATGTTCTGAATTCTATATGTACAGATAAAGAATTTCTGATGGAAATTTAGCCTCCAAATTGAGGTGTGTTGTACATGTAAAATACACATTGGATATCCAAGATTAGCATGAACAAAAGTGAAAGACAGCATTCACGATTTTTATATTGACCACATATAGAAAGGATAGTTAGCTTGGATCCATTAATCCAGTCATTTAGATTAGGTAATATTGTTAAGATGAAACTTTAAATATAGCTACTAGAAAATTTAAAGTGGGAAGCTGGGATGCCTCAGCGGGTTGAGAATTCACTTTGCAGCCCCAGAGCCCAAGGATCGAATCCCGGCTCTGGCCCATGTGGACCCACATGCTGAGTTGGGGTGTGGCCCCAGTTCAGTTCTTGCCGGGGCCTATGCGGGAGGCTCCCAGCCCAGTTCCTGCCCTGCACAGCCCTGTGCCCACCTGTGGAGTGAAACTATATGGAAAACTAATGTCAACTATGGAGACTGCTCTGGGCCCTCCACCTTTGCTCTGTTTCTCTCTGTCTGTCTCTGTCAAAAAAAAAAACCAATAAAAGTAAACCTTAAAAAAATTTTTTTTTAATTTAAAGTGATACATGGTATTTCTCTCAATGCTGAGTTAGAGTATGGCCTGGGTTCAAATCCTGACTTGACCACTTGCCCCTCTGTGACTGCTTCTCTCTGCCTCAGTTGCTTTATCTGCAAAATGGGGGCTATAGGACTTGCTTCACTGGGTCATTGGGAGGATTCAATCAATTAAAACATGTCGAATGCTTAGAAGGGACCTCTACACAGTCAGGTCTGAAAACCCAGCCTTCTTCATGGCTGTTATTGTTACGACTAGTCTCTGTTTCTGTAAGACATGTGCTGCAGTCCTGGGCCCCTCAGCAGATGCCTGCCCCTCACTTTCCGGTGGCCTCAGCACAACTCTCATCATAACGACAGGGCCCATTTTGCACAGGAGAGAGGGGCTAATAAGGGTTATGACTCACCGTGGACACTCTATGAATCAGCCTCAGTTGAGGCAACGCCCAGGTCCCCTGCTCCAGATGGGGACTTACCCCTTGTCACCATGCCACCTCCCCACTTCTTTTGGTTTCTCTCTATACTTCCCTTTAAGATCAGTTTTAAGAGGAAGAGGCAAGGGGGTCCAAAAGCAGCACCTCCTCAGCCAACTCCTCCCCCTGCCCTCCTCTTCCTCCTCAGCTATCCTCCCTTGAGATATGGCCAGGCCAGGTTATGAGTAAAACCCTTGTGACATGGGTGTGGCAGGGACAGGCCAGGGGCTGGGGGACAGGGGGACTCTGATCTGACTCTTGGGCAATGCCAACTGATTAGTACCTAATCCTCAAGGCTGCCCAGTTCACTCTCTCCTTACATTATGTGCTGTGGCATGCCCAGGAAGTTCTGGCTTCTTGGGGGTGCATGAAGACAAGGTTTGAACCAGCTGCTCCAGAAACCATGAGGGAGGAAGGCTGGCCTTTCCAAAGGAATGAAAGATTTTATGCCTGAGCACTTATTATTTCACTCCTGTGACCACTATTTATTGAGCATCTACTGTGTGCCAGGTATTGGAGACAAAACAGGGAACATAAATTGATGGAGGTGATGTTCCAACAGGGGGAGACAGATATTCCAATAGGGAGAGACAGATGCTAAATAAAACCATTTGTGCATAAGCAAGAAAATAACGTAAGGGGAAGCCAGGATGGCTCAGTGGGTTAAGCACTTGCATTGCAGCCTGGGGACCAATGGTCGAATCCTGGGCCCAGCTCATGCGGACCCATAGGCTGAACTGGGGTGTGCTGCCCATGTGGGAGCCCCCCCCCCCAGTTCTGCCCTTGGCTCGAGGGGGCGTGCCTCCCATGCAGGAGGCCCCCAGCCCAGTTCCTGCCCACCTGTGTGGAATAAAACCACATTGAAAATTGACAACTATGGAGACTGCTCTGGGCCCTCCCCCTTCTCTCTCTCTGTCAAAAACAATAAATCTTTAAAAAAAGAAAATAACATGAAGAGACCATGTATAGAAAAATAAAGCAGGAAGGAGAGATGGAGAGTATGGGAGTGACTTGTAATTTTATATAAGTTCGTCAGGTGGGAATGTGGAAAGAGTATGGAAAGCAGAGAGAACAACCAGCATAAAGGCCCTGAGGTTGGAAGAACAGCAAGGAGGAGTGTGTGGAGCTGGATCGAAGTCAGCAAGGTGGAAATGAGGGGGGGAGGGGGGACCAAGGGCCTTGTTCCAGGGTGAGAAGGCTGATGGTCAGTCCTGTGATGGCTCTAGAAGTTGCTAGAAGGGGCTGGGTAGGACATGTGTATGGATAGGGCTAGGAGGCCTGGGTGTCACAGACACTGTTCTGCAAGCCTGCTGTCTGGGGCTCACTCTTAGCTGCCCATAGGAAGTTGGTCCTCCAGCTTCAGGAGAATGGGCAGCCCCTGGGCAGTGCCCACAAGGGCCTTGAGCCTCAATCAGCAAACAGGGCTGGCCCCCCACTTATCTCCTGTCCCCACCCTGCCCGCCATGTCTAGCCACCATCTCATCCTGGTGATTGCTTTATGACCGGTGGGTCCAAGGGTCACAGTGGACCTTTCCCCGGGAAGAGGAGGCCTCCACGGGCTGTGGGTGTGCTCACCTCCACTCCCTTCCTGTTGCGGGGGAGGAGACCAAGGCGGAGTCTCCTGTGGGCTCCACCCAGGAGCTCGGAGAAGGAGCCCACAGGGTAGGGTGGGAGGCATCCCTGAGTCTCCAGGCGCTGAACTGGTCCTGGCTCCTGAAACAAAGTGCCACAGACTGGTGGGTAAAACAACAGAAGCTTACTGTCTTCCAGCTCTGGAGGCTGGAAGTCCCAGATCAAGGTGTGGGCAGGGTTGGTTCCCTCTGAGGCCTCTCTCCTTGGCTTGTAGATGCCATCTTCTCCCTGTGTCTGTGTCCAAATTTCCTCTTCTTATAAGGACACCAGTCAGGACCCACCCTAATAACCTCATTTTAACTTGGTGGCCTCTGTTAAAACATTGTCTCCAGATACAGTCACGTTCTGAGGTCCTGGGAGTTAGGACTTCAGCACAGGAATTTGGGGCAGGGGCGACACAATTCAACACCTTTTCAGAGCTGTTATGAAACCTAACATGGTGGTCTCAGCTCAGTGGTCACCTCCCCAGGAAGCTGCCCTGGTCACCCCAGCCAGAGTCACCTGCCAAGGCCTGCTCAACTAACCCGTCAGACCTGAGAGGGGTGGGTGGGAGATGAAAGAAAATGAAAGCTGGGATCAGGAGGTCCCTGACCACTGATGGCGAAGCAGTGGCACGGTTTTATTTTAGCCCACAGCTTATATACAGCAACTCAACTCCCGCATGCTAATGTATATTGTCTGTCTCAAGCCTTTCGAGACCTCCTCCCTGTCACACCTCCACGCTAGTCGCCCCCTGGACAGCCTTGCAGAACGTGGGGCCCTCCTCTCACATCCGGCTCTCCACAGTCACCCCCACCCAGTCACTCCAGCATAACAGCTTTGGGGGGGGCCTTTATTTATCTATGTTATCTGTTTACTCCTTGGTGCAAAGACAGGTCTATTTTGGTCACTGATGTGCCCCCCAGCCCCAAGAAAGCTTCCACACCATCAAAGCGGCTGATATATATTTGTGGAATGAGCCCCACACTCAGTGTACATCGTGGATCCCAGGAGAAATGGGACTGCTTGCGGCCGAGTTGAAAGGTCAGCCTTGCCTCTAATCACTTCATGATTTTTCTATCCTGTGCAGGATTACCTTCTGGACTGGGTCCCAAGAGACCTACGTCCTACCTCCAGCTCAGCAACTAACTGGCTGTGATGCCTGAGTCACTTCTCCCCTCTGAGGCTCTCCTCATGTGTAAAATGTGACAATTGATCTAAAAGGTTTTATAAAGGCCCTGACAGATCAAACATCAAACTAATATTTGATCCCAGTGGAAATCTGATCAGGAATGGTGTCTGAATGAGTCATAGGCGAAGTTACATATGTATATGGAGAGGCCTACCAGCCACACATGAGCGAGGCTGGCCAAACTCAGAAAGAGATACCATATTTTCCGGCGTATAAGACGACCAGGCGTATAAGACGACCCCCTAATTTTACAGTTAAAACATAGGTGTAGGCCTATATTCGCTGTATAAGACTACCCCCCACTTCCGAGGCTGTAGTCTTATACAGCAAATATAGGCCTAAACCTATGTTTTAACTGTAAAATTAGGGGGTCGTCTTATACGCCCGGTCATCTTATACGCCGGAAAATACGGTAAGCACTGTGCCTTAATTCTTCTCACTGGGAACATGGGTAAGCCCAGAATTTCCTTCCTTTTGGACAGAACACTTTGGAACTCTCAAATCTCCAACAGAATCTCCAAGTTAGAGGATGCTTCAAAGATCACATGCCTGGTATAGGACCTTCTGCACAATTTAATAAATTTAATTTTTTGCATTGTATTTCTTTTTATAGTTACCTTCTCTTTGGGGCATTTGATACTAATCTCAATCTACCATGATGTTATAAAGTGGCTTTCTAAAATAAATTTATGAAAGAAAAAAGCAAAGTTGATAATAATGTTAAAAATTGTACTAAATTTTTATTCTTCAACAAATTTATCTTAAAAGGAAACATTGTAACACTAGGGTAAATATAAATCAAAACAGTATTCGGTGCTCAGAACAGAGGCAAAGGAAAGTAAACAATGTTATTAAATTCTAGGAAGCTACTATTGCCTGTGGAAGTTTCTAGATTAGGTGACTCTTAAAAAAAGATTAGCTGGCTTTGCAGTCCCGGGGACTGAGGATGGAATCCTGGCCTGTGCAGACCCATATGCTGTACTGGGGTGAGCTTCCCATGAGGGAGGCATCCACCTTGGTTCTTGCCCACAGTTCAGCCCCTGGCCTGAGGCACTTGATAATGTACAACTATGGAGACTGCTCTGGGCCGCTTGCATGGGAGGCACGTACCCTTAAGCCAGGAGCTGAACTGGGGAGCAAGAACCGAACTGGGGCCTCCCACATGGGATGTACACCCCAGTTCAGCATATGGGTCCACACAGGCCGGGGCTGGGATTCGATTCTCAGTCCCCCAGGCTGCAAGACGAGCACTTAACCCGCTGAGCCATCCCAGCTTCCTCCACAGCTAGTACTGTATTGATCCCTCACTATGCCTGTATGCAAAAAGCCCACTGGGGGATGCCTGGATAGCTCAGCAGTTGAGTTCTTGCCTCACAATTGCAAAGTCAGGGGTTCGATTCCTCGCCCCAGCCCATACAGCCCCAAGTGCTGAATTGTAGTGGAACTGGTAACCGCTGGGATGGCCCAGTGGCGAAGGTTCTCACTTCCCTTGTGAGACCCCTGGTTTGGTCCCCGCCCTACACAGCCCCCACATGCACCTGTGTGGAATGAACCTATGTCACAACTAATGATGTACAGCTATGGAGACTGCTCTGGGCCCTCCCCCCTTCTCTCTCTCTCTCTCTCTCTCTCTCTCTCTCTCTCTCTCGCTCTCTCTCTCTTTCTCTCTCACACCTTCTCTCAAACAATAAAATCTTTTTTTTAAAACCCACTGAGTAGGGTCTTTTGTCATAATCATTTTACAGATGAGGAGACTGAGGCTCAGGGAGGGGACGCCTCTTGCCCAAGGTTGTGCAGCTTGTAAGAAGAGATGCTGAAATTCAAGGCAGTGATGCAAAGTCAGAACTAGCTGTCCCTGGGTTACAGTGCTCAGGCAATGTCAGGCATTGCCTGCGCTCAGCCATGTGGTCAAGCATAGTGAAGTCATGGTGGTTACAGCTCCTCGGGTTCAATCCCAGCCCCTACTCTTGCAAGCTGTGTGACCTTGGGCTAATTACCTGGCCTCTATGTGCCTCAACTTCCTCCTCTCCAAAATGGGGATAATAGTAAAAATCCAATGAGCTCCTATACTTCAGCACTGACATACCAAGAATGGGGTGAGGGGAGCAGCACACCCCAGGTGCTGTCGATAAAGGGGCACATTGTCTTTTGAAAATTCAAAACATGGTAATAAACCCTATTTTATTAGCTGCTTTTTCATTACTGCTGTGTATAGGCAATTCTGAACAATGTTAGTGACAAAATACCCCCTAAGAAATATTTTATTGGTCTAAATCAAGGATCAACAAACTTTTTCTGTAAAGAGCCAGGCAGTAAATGTTTTCAGCTCTGTGGGCCAGATGGCAACTACACAGCTTGCGGTAAGAGTGCGAGAGCCACCATAGACAGTTCGTGAGTGGGTGAGTGTGACTGTGTGGTGTGGCAGCAACCTTGAGTTATGCATGCTGACATTTGAATCCTATATACTTCACACATGTCAAGCAATATTATTCTCCTTTTGATTTTTTTTCTCCCCAACCAGTTAAAAAAAACATCCTTAGCTCCTACGAAAATAGACATTGGGCTGGACTTGGCTGGAAAGCCATGGATTGTCATTTCTTAGTCTAAACAATTGCTGTGGTTACTGTTAATGTTTAACATTTGGAAGCTTTAAATTCACACATTTTTATTATTTATCCTTTAATAAACATTGTTTTTTACAGAAAAGTGAATGTGTGAATGTGGAGAACCTTGCGTTAAACATTTGGATACACACAGTGACTACACACATTCGTTTGGCGATGGAATGTTTGATGATTCTAAATCTTTCAGTGTTCTATTTAGGTACAGTTCACATTTCTACCCCTTGTGGTGTCACACATTCTTTTTTAAGCAGAAGATTCTAAATAAACAATCTTAGGGAAAGCTGGGATGGCTCAGTGGGTTAAGCGCTCGCTTTGAAGCCCCGGGGACTGAGGATCTAATCTAGGCCCCAGCCCATGCGGACCCATATGCTGAACGGGGGTGTGTCCCCAGTTCAGTTTTTGCCAGGGCCTATGTGGGAGGCTACCGGCCCAGTCCTGCCCTGCACAGCCCCGCGCCCACCTGTGGAGTGAAACTGTATGGAAAACTAATGCTGTCAACTATGGAGACTGCTCTGGGCCCTCTGTCTCTCTCTGTCTCTGTCTTTCTCTGTCTGTCAAAATCAATAAAATAAATCTTAAAAATAAATAAATAGATAGATAGATAAACAATGTTAGCCCCGTGATTTTAAACGCAAAAAAATTGAGTTTGAGCAACTTCACTTCCTATATTCTATCTGACCACTTGAAGGTTCATTTTTATTTAAAACTTTAAACAGTGTGCCAAACTGCAAATTATATTATTTTCATTTGCTAAGCTCAAATCTTAATCCAAACACAAAATATCTTTGCTGAATTTGCACCATATCTATTTTTTTTTAATTAATTTATTTATTTTATTATTTTTTTTATTTTTGAACTCAACTGGGGGCCTCACCGCGTTCAGGAAGCACACCCCAGTTCAGCATGTGGGTCTGCCTGGGCCGGAGCTGGGATTTGATCCTTGGTCCTCGGGGTTTCAAAGCGAACGCTTAGCCCACTGAGCCATCCCAGCTTTCCCTGAGCCATATCTTTTAAATGGAAACATCTTCTTTCTTTAAACTGTTATTCTTATTAGATTATTTACTTGTTATTAAACTGTAATGTTATTATTCATTACAGTTTTAAAATTTTCTTTTGGGGAAGCCAGGATGGCTCAGTGGGTTAAGCGCTCACTTTGCAGCGCCGGGGACCAGGGATCGAATCGCGGCCCCGGCCCGTGCGGAACCATATGCTGAACTGGGAGCTCCCCCAGTTCAGTTCTCTCTCTGTCTCTGTATCTCTCTCTCTCCCTGTCAAAAAAAAAACCCAATAAAAATAAATAAATAAATATTAATTTAAAAAAAAATATTTTCTTTAAAAAATTTATTAATGGAATTAAATGGTATTCATTCACTTTTTCCCTGTTTTTGTTAAAGATTTATTATTTTTGACAGAGAGAGACCAAGAGAAGGGGGAGGGCCCAGAACAGTCTCCGTAGTTGTAAGTCATCCATTTTTGACATGGTTTCATTCTACACAGGTGGGCACAGGGCCTGCAGGGTGGGAAACAGGCCGGGACCTCCAATATGGGAAGCACACCCCAGTTCAGCATATGAGTCTGCACAGGCTGGGGCTGTGGCCGCAGCCAGGACACAATCCTTAGACTTCAAGGCTGCAAGGAGAGTGCTCAACCCACCAAGCTATCCCAGCATCCCCTACTTTTCCCTTGATTTAACTGTGAGATTCATTTTACACATTTTACTGGCATGATTATATGAAGACTGTCCAGAAAAAATCCAGTCATAAATGCCTCTATTTTTCATATTACAATGGCTGGATACTTTCTGGACAGCCCTCATATATATAATGTTCAATAAAAGAAAATTTTTTACTCTATTTCTTTTCTGGCAACATTATTTATTGTTTTTCATAATTATTATTGCAATTTTTTGTTTTATGGAGGAGTGGGTGTTAAAACAAGATCTACTCTGGGTTTTAAATGCCACTACACTTAAGCACTCAATTTAATATTTGGTACCTAGTAAGTGTGAAACAAATATTTAGGGGGAGCCAGAATGGCTCAGTGGGTTAGGCGCTCACTTTGCAGCCCTGGGGACCGAGGATCGAATCCCGGCCCCAGCCCATGTGGACCAATATGCTGAATTGGGGAGTGCCCCCAGTTCAGTTCTCACCGGGGTGAGACCCTGGCCCAGTTCCTGCCCTGTGCAGCCGCGCGCCCACCTGTGGAATGAAACTATGTGGAAAAACCAATGATGTGCAAATATGGAGACTGTTTCTGGGCCCTCCCCCTTCTCTCTGTCTCTGACTCTGACTGTATCTCTCTCTCTCTCTGTCAAAAACAATAAAAAACAAAAAAAACCACAAATATTTATTATCATTGCTACTCCATTGACAAACTACACTTGAGAGCAAAGAGCAGTTTTTACATTTTCTATATGGTTAAAAATATATAGAAGAGGGGAAGCCAGGATGGTTCAGTGGGTTGAGCGCCTGCTTTGCAACCCAGGGCCTGAGGATCGAATCCTGGCCCTGGCCCGCATGGACCCATATGCTGAACTGGGGTGTGCCCCCAGTTCAGTGCTTGCTGGGGCCCATGTGGGAGGCCTCCAGCCCAGTTCCTACCCTGTGCAGCCCTGCGCCCACCTCTGGAATGAAACCATGTAGAAAACTAATGACATACAACTATGGAGACTGCTCTGGGTCCTCCCCCTTCTCTCTGTCTCTGTCTGTCTCTCTCTTAAAAAAAAACCCCAATAAAAATATATCTTTAAAAAATACATACACACACACACACATATATATATATATGGGGATGTCGGCTTCGCTCAACAAGATGAGTGCTTGCCTTGCAACCATGAGATCCCGGGATTGAATCCCAGCTCAAGCTCATGTAAACCCATGTGCTGAACTTTGGTGCAACTGTAACCGCCAGGATGACGGTGAAGGTTCTCACCTCCCATGAGGGAGGCCCCCAGTTCAGTTCTGGCCCCACATCCACCTGTGTGTAATGAAACCATGTCACAAATAATGATGTACAACTATGGCGACTGCTCTGGACCCTCCCTCCTTCTCTCTCTCACCGTCTCTCAACAATAAATCTTTTAAAATGTATATATATAGAATTATTTCGTGACACAGGAAAATGACATGAAATTCAAATTTTAGCCTCCAATAATAAAATGTCATTGGCACACAGCCAGACCCTTCTGTGGACATGTAGTCCATGGCTGTTTTGGAAATAGAAGGGCAGAGTTGACTGACAAGAGACTGTGGTTAAATTATTTGCTATATGGCCCTTTACGAAAAAAAGTTTGCACACACCTGCTCTAATTTGTGAACCTCTCTCTTCCAAACCTCCAATTCTGGAAGTATAGTGAGGGGCTTTCAGGTTCAGAGACATAGACCCGCCACACCCCCCACCCCTGCCCCTTGCAGCAGCCCAGCATCACCCCGTGGACCCCTCCTCTTCCTACCCAGGCCCGGCCTGAGTCTTGCGGGGACTGACATTAGCTTCCCAGTCCTTGGCGCCCTCTAGTGGCGATTACGAACAAATGCCTCCTCAACCTCCTTTCCTGATGACCTCCCTCCATGGAAAGTGGGAGGGTTAGTTTTGTGTCCCCTCCTTGCCCTGATTCTGCCTTCTTTCCCCTGCCAAGGCCTCCATTGTTTCCCCCTCGTCAAGACATACTTCCACGACTCACTACGCTTTACATTTTACGAACTACAGTTCTCAATGAATTAAATCACTCTCAACTAGTGTCAAAGATGTCAACACACTTGAACAGTGTTATTTCTTTCCAAAGCCCTTTTGCATATCTACCTACAACCTCTTAATTTGTGTTTGTTTTTTTAAGATTTATTTTATTGTTTGAGGGAAAGTGAGAGAGAGACAGAGAGAAGTGGGGAAGGCCCAGAGCAGTGTCCATAGTTGTACATCATTGGTTGTGACATGGTTTCATTCCACACAGGTGGATGTGTGGCCATGTGGAGTGGGAACTGCACCAGGGGCCTCCCACATGGGAGCTGCGAACCTTCACCACGCCATCCCCGCGGTTAACAGTTATGGCACAGTTCAGCATATGGGTTTGCGCGAGCTGGGCCGGTATCCAACTCCAGACCTCGCGGTTGCAAGGCAAACACTCAACCTGCTGAGCTATCCCAGCATCCCCTTAATTTGTGTTTTTATCTGTATGTGTGCCTTGCATTTGCATGCCACTCTTTGTTCCCCCAAAGGATTTCAACGTGCATCACTTCATCTGACACCTGCAGAGACTGGCAGGTATTTCATGGTAAATAAATGACAGAAGGTAAATGATAGTATGCTCACACTAACAGAATATTGAGGCCAAATCCAGAAAAGACTGAAGTACAATGATGTCCTGGAGTTGGCTTACTCTGGCAGGTGAGCTTCAGTGATGCACAGCTCTCTGTATTCAAAGACATCATGTAGGTAGCTTTTAATTGGCTGCAGTGGGGTATTTACACTATAGGAACTACCCTGTTTCCCCGAAAATAAGACAGTGTCTTACCCTGTTTCCCCGAAAATAAGACAGTGTCTTATATTAATTTTTGCTCCCAAAGATGCGCTAGGTCTTATTTTCGGGGGGATGCCTTATACGTATTTCAGTGAGAGACAAAACTGTAAGTAGGTCCCATTTTCGGGGGATGTCTTACTTTCGGGGAAACACGGTAGCAAATGCTGTAAATGAGGGATTTCCATCCTTGGGAGAGCCTCCTGTTACACTTTCACCAACCCACCCAGCTGGCTCAAGCTTCCTTGATTAGATCTGATTCTCCTGCGTGTTCCCTCCACGCCTCTTGCTTCTGCATGGCATCTTCTAAAGGTTTTTGGAGGTTCTCTTGTTAGAACAGTGTGCCTCTGAGCATGGTGCTATGATCAATCCCAAGTCTAGTACTTGGTAACTTCATGTTGCTTCTCTTGGCCTCAGTTTTTGTTTTTGTTTTTATTTTTTTGTTTATAAAATAGAAACACTATATCCTGTATGAATCAAATGAGGGAAGAGGTGGCCACTGTGTTATGGGATATGAGCAGAGCATCAAGAATACATCAGTTCTTCTGAGAGAAGGTACCTAAGCTAGCTGTGCCAGAAACTTATTGGAAGATAAGTCACTCCCCTTCAGGGCCTTCATTCATTTATTCATCATTCATTCATTCACTTCCCCCACCAAATATTTATCAAACACCTAACATACCAGGAATAAGTCTTTATCGATTCCTTCAGATATTAGAATAAAGTTTAGACCTTCCTCCCTGCAAAAAAAGAAGTGATTATAAGTCCAGTGCTACCAACCTCTGCAAAATATCAGATATGACAAATTAGATTCAAAATGAACTATGTCACTTCTTATTGCAAATGTATTGATTCTCCTGCTATGTCCATCAGTTCTAGAAGTCTGACCTTGTTTTCAGAGTTACGAGGTCTGACAATTAAGTTCACAAACTCATCCTAGAAAAAGTGCTACATACCTCATTGCTGAATATCACTACAGTCACCTTCAAAATGCTCCCCTTGGGAAGCTATGCACAAAAGCCAGCACCTTTAAAGCAATTCTGGAACTCTCTCTGGAATGGCCATGAGAGCCATCATCGTATTACCCTTGAATGTCATCAAAATGTCTTCCTTTCAATATTTCCTTTATCTTCAGGTAGAGGAAAAAGTCAATAGGGGCCAGATCAGGTGAGTAGGAAGGGTGTTCCAGTACAGTTATTTGTTTACAGACTAAAAACTCCCTCATAGACAGCACCATGTGAGCTGGTGCACTGTTGTGATACAAGAGCCATGAGTTGTTGGTAAAAAAGTTCAGGTCATTTTCATCTAATTTTTTCATGCAGCCTTTTCAGCACTTCCAAATAGTCAACTTGGTTGACTGTCCAGTTGGTACAAATTTATAATGAACAATTCTTCTGATATCAAAATAGGTTAGCAACATCGTTTTAACTCTTGGTTTAGACTGATGGAACTTTTTGGTTGTGGAGAATTGGCTGACTTCCATTGTGCACTTTGACGCTTTGTTTCAAGGCGGTATTGCTACACCCATGTTTCATCAACAGTGATAACACAGCCCAAAACATCATCTTGCCTCTCCAAAAGGTCTTGGCAAACTTTGATTATCCTTTGCTTTTGTTCATCGGTGAGCTCCTTCGGGACCATTTTTGAACACACCTTTTCATGCCAAGATTTTTAGTTAAGATTTTCCTGTTTCTCTATTGATGTTTGCTTGGTCTGCTATGCTTCTCAGTCAACTGACAATTTTGATGTACAATTTGGTGAATTTTTGCAATGTTTTAGTCAGTTCTGCCCATTTCTGGCTGCCCTGGCCACTCTTCATCACTAATGTTTTCTCTCCCCTCAGAAAAACATTGAATCCATTTGAATTCATCCATGTTCTACATGGCATTATCCCCATAAACTTGGACTAACATGTCCCAGATCTCACGTTCATTCTTGCCAAGTTTAACTAGATATTCAATGTTTGATCATTGCTCTAATTCAAGCTCTGACATTCTCATGACAGCTCACAAACACATGCAACAACAATAATGAACACCACTCAGTAAGACACCGCCACACATTAACATAAACACAGCTGTGAGACACTGATATACCAAGGTTTGAAACCTCACTGAATTGTTCATACAGTGCTACCAACATAAACACATGGTGGCAAGTTCATGAACTTAATTGTTAGACCTGGTACATACAGTATTTTACCATGAGAACTACAGTTTTCATCTCAAACTACTGACTTGTCTTTCTACCCACAGCTATATATATTTCATTTCCATAATAAGACACTTAGAACCTTTCTAGTGGTAACTTTTTAAAAATATTTATTTTTATTGTTTTTGACAGAGACAGACAGAAAGAGACAGAAAGAAGGGGGAGGGCCTAGAGCAGTCATTGATTTGTATTTCTCCATGGGCATGTTTTAAAGATTTATTTTATTGTTTTTGACAGAGATAGAGAAAGACAGAGACAGAGAGAGACAGAGAGAGACAGAGAGAAGGGGGAGGGCCCAGAGAAGTCTCCACAGTTGCACATCGCTTTTGACATGATTTTGGTCCACACAGGTGGGCGGGGGCCGCATAGGGTGGGAAATGGGTTGGGGTCCTCCCACATGAGAGGTGTGCCCCCTCAAGCCAGGGGCCAAACTGGGGGGTGAGAATTGAACTAGGAGCCTCCCACATGGAAAGCACACTCCAATTCAGCATATGGGTCCATACCAGCCAGGGCTGGGATTCAATCCTTGGTTCCTCTGGGCTGCAAAGCGAGTGCTCAACCCGCTGAGCCATCCTGGCTTCCCCAATGGGCATGTTTTATACTCCAAATACCTCCCAGCATAACAAATACTGGGATGTCAGGATTGCTCAACAGGTTGAGCATTTGCCTTGCAACCAGAAGGTCCGGGCATAGAATCCCAGCCCCAGACTGTGCAGACCCACCCACATGCTGAACTGCAGTGCAACTGGTGACTACAGGGATGGCTCAGTGGCAAAGGTTCTCACCTTCCATTCAGGAGGCCCTCAGTTTGGTTCCCACCCCATGCAGCCCCAGGTTCACCTGTATGGAGTGAAACTATGTCACAATTGATGATGTGCAACTATGGAGACTGCTCTGGGCCCTTCCCCCTTCTCTCTCTCTCTTTCTCTTTCCCCTCCCTCCTTCTCTCAAACAATAAAATAAATCTTAAAAAAATAACAATAAATTTTACATTTGTAACTGGTTGAAAAAATATTTTAAGAATATATTCTGACACTGAAAATTCAAATTTCAGTGTCCACAAATACACTTTTATTGGATCACAGCCACACCCTGTACAGTGTCTGTGTCTGCTTTTCTGCTACAAAGGCAGAGTTACGTAGTCATGACAGAGACCATCTGGCCCTCAGAGCCAAAAATATTTACTGTCTGGTCTTTTATAGAAAATGCATTAAGCCCTGCTCTGATGTCAAAGGAGGAAAATCACTACCAAAGGGGAAACTGAGGCCCAGAGGGTTGAAATGAATTTTTCAAAGCCCCACATTTCCGAGGAGCTTCTGACTTGACAAATTATTCAAAAAGTATCTTCAGTGCTTCAGAGGAAATACAGCAAATACACTGGCAAAGGCCTCCATAAATTGAAGGTCACCTGGGGCACCGACCTTGAGGGAGAAATCTGTATACACCCATCTGATCTTGCCAAGCCTAGGAGATTTTTAATTGCCCCTGTAAAAAGAAAGAAAAAAAAGAGCCATGTTGTTTCTAGAAACCTTGAGTTTGGGACTTTGATCAGGGTGATTACAACATCACATTGAAGCCCCATTTTGACTTCATCCCTTTGGGAGGTATTTTATTGGCACAACCAGAAGTTGGTGGCAAAATGCCAATGCTCATTTATGGAGTCAAAAAGCAGAGTTGTGATTACCAGGAGTTAGGGGTGGTGGGAATTAGAAAGGACTGCTAATGGGATGGCCCTTCTTTCTGGAGTGATGGAAATGTTCTAAAATTAGACAGTAGTGATAATTGCATAATCTAGTGAATATACCAAAGACCACTGAATTGTGTACTTTAAAAGGATGGATTTGGGAATGCTGGGACGGCTCAGTGGGCTAAGCGCTTGCCTTGCAGCTCGGGGTCCGAGGGTCGAATCCCAGCCCCAGTCTGTGTGAACCCATATGCTGAACTGGGGTGTGGCCCCGGTTCAGCACCTGGCCCCTGGCTCCCAGCTCCCCAGGGTGTGCCTCCCATGTGGAAGGCCCCTGGCCCGGTTCCCACCCTGTGTGGCCAGCCAGCCCACCTGTGTAGAATGAAATTATATTGAAAACTGATGACATACAACTATGGAGACTGCTCTGGACCCTCCCCGTCCCCTCTATCTCCCTCTGCCTCTGTCTCTCTCTGTCAAAACCAATAAAATAAATAAATCTTTAAAAGGGGTGTGTGTGTGAATTTTACATTATGTTTACATTTACATTTTGTTTCAATAAAAAATAAATTTAAAGGGATGCCAGGATAGCTCAGCAGGCTGAGTGCTTGTCTTGCACTCATGAGATCCAGGGTTCAATTCCCAGCCCTCACCTGTCCAAACCCACATGCTGAACTGCAGCGCAACCGGTAACCACTGGAATGGCTCAGTGGTAAAGTTTCTCGCCTCCCATGCAGGAGTCCCCCAGTTCGGTTCACACGCTGCACAGCCCCACATCCACCTGTGTGAAATGAAACTGTCACAACTAATGATCTACAACTATGGAGACTGCTCTGGACACTCCCCAATCTCTCTCTCTCCCTCTCTCTCTCTCACTCTCTCTTTCTCACCTTCTCTCAAACAATAAAAATAAATCTAAAAAAATTTTTTTGAGCCATGAGTTAAGCGCTCACTTTGCAGCCTCAGGGACCAAGGATCAAATCCCGACCCCAGCCCGTGCGAACCCACATGCTGAACTGGGGAGTGCCCTCAGTTTGGTTCTCACCGGGGTAAGACCCCAGTCCAGTTCCTGCCCTGTGCTGCCCCACACCCACCTGTGGAATGAAACTATGTGGAAAAACCGATGATGTGCAACCATGGAGACTGTTCTGGGCCCTCCCCCTTCTCTCTGTCTCTGTATCTCTCTCTCTCTCTCTCTCTCTCTCTCTCTCTCTGTCAAAAACAATAAAAATAAATCTTAAAAAAAAATTTTATTGGGGAAAGCTGGGATGGTTCAGTGGGTTAAGCACTCACTTTGAAGCCCAGGGGACCGAGGATCGAATCCCGGCCCCGGCCCATGCAGATCCAAATGCTGAACTGGGGTGTGCTTCCCATGCAGGAGGCCCCCAGTTCAGTTCTCATCCCCCTATTCGGTCCCTGGCTTGAGGGGGTGTGCCTCCCATGCGGGGGGGGGGCCCCCAGCCCAGTTCCTGCCCTGCATAGCCCCCGCCCACCTGTGTGGAACGAAACCATGTTGAAAACTGATGACGTACAACTATGGAGACTGCTCTGGGCCCTCCCCCTTCTCTCTGTCTCTGTCTGTCTCTGTCTCTCTCTGTCAAAATCAATAAAATAAAACTTTAAAAAAAAATTTTAATTTAACAAGACACCACCTACCTGTTTATTACTAAATAACAGTGCTATGAAATAATGTGAAAGCAAAAAATAAATCTCAATTATTACCCTCCCCTCCCCTAGTCACATTCCTTTCATTTTCCACATTCTCTCCCAGCTCTTGCTCATCTGCACTTCTCTTTTTGCACAGCTATAAAACAGATACCATCTTGACCATCTACTGGTCAGGACCTGGCACATAATCATTTAAATAAAAACTCTAGAGATGGGGAGTGGGAGAAATGGGGGAAGGGGGTCAAAAGCTATAAACTTCCAGTTACAAAATAAATACGTCCTGGAGTTCTAATGTACAGCAGAGTGACCATAGGTAATAATACTACATTGTATATTTGAAAATTGCTAAGAGAATAGATTTTAAAAGTTCTCATCACAAGATACAGTTTTTTGTAACTACATGGGTGATGGATGTTAAGTAGACTTATTGTGGTGGTCATTTTGCAATAAATACCTAAATTAAATCAATATGCTGTACACCTGAAATTGATATAAAATTATGTCAATTCTATCACAATTAAAAATAAAAGCAGGGAAAGCCGGGACGGCTCAGCGGGTTGAGCGCTCGCTTTGAGGCCCCGAGGACCAAGGATCGAATCCCGGCTCCGGCCCAGGCGGACCCACATGCTGAACTGGGGAGTTCCCACAGTTCGGTTCTCTAGCTGTCTCTGTCTCTGTCTCTGTCTCTCTCTCTATCTGTCAAAAGTACAATAAAAATAAATATGCACTGAAGATAAAATAATTACTCTCTATAAATATAAAAAGATATAAAAAAATAATAATAATAAAAGCAGGTAAGAAGAAACTCTAAATGGCACCCAGAGATGAGCCTCTGTGCTCTTTCACATTCTGTTCCCTACCTGGTGCATTCTCTCCCCATCCCACACCCCTTCCTCTCTCTGGCTAACTAAGCTCTTGGATCTATGTTGAGGAATGAAAGGGGCACAAAACATTTTTGTTGAAGTAAATATTAGTGAATCTCCATATCCCCTAGGCTATGTCTTTGCCTGGCAAAGAGTAGGCACTCAATAAATTGTAGTTGAATGAATGCACCCTGTGTTAACAAAGGAATACCCCAACACTCCAGCATATAAAGGCAGTGAATAATGACCATCTCCCTGGGGAGGGGAATTTATATAGCTCTCTGTATTAATATACCTAATATATTGTATATATTGCATGATATAATATATATGCATTATGTAATATATATAAACTTATTATAAATGTTACTGACATGAATATGTAGCATGCAATTTAAAATAAAAAGAAAATATGGGGAGAAACTGGGATGGCTCAGTGGGTTAAGCGCTCACTCTGTAGCCCTGGGGACCAGGGATCAAGTCTTGGCCCTGGACCGTGCAGACTCATATGCTGAATCAGTTCAGTTCTCACCGGGGTGAGACCCTGGAC
The DNA here is from genome assembly GCA_004027555.1 of Craseonycteris thonglongyai. Lineage (NCBI taxonomy): Eukaryota > Metazoa > Chordata > Mammalia > Chiroptera > Craseonycteridae > Craseonycteris > Craseonycteris thonglongyai. The sequence goes on along the minus strand of PVKE010027035.1, from coordinate 114 downwards.
CAGTTCCTGCCCTGTGCAACCCCGCACCCACCTGTGGAACAAAACTATGTGGAAAAACCAATGATGTGCAACCATGGAGACTGTTCTGGGCCCTCCCCCTTCTCTCTGTCTCTG
>PVKE010027034.1:0-21883 GCA_004027555.1 Craseonycteris thonglongyai | reverse complement strand
CTGTCCCCGAACCGCTGCTTCCCTTTTCCTCTCCCGCTCTCCCCTTTTTTCTCTAACCTTTGTGTGTTGTTCTGTGTTGTGTGGTTCTCTTAGTTGAGGTTTCTTCTCAGGGTTTCCCCTGTGGATTCCCCTCTGTTCACAAGGCCCTTCCCAGGCAGTTATCGGCGTTCTCCTCTCATGCCGCCATCTTGGATCTCCCTTCCTGGTCTTCTTGGGTCCATCACATGACTTCTTAAAAGCATATGATTGTATATATAAGAACAGATTATTATGTGAACACTGTACAATGATAAATATTTTTCTTTTATATGGTGAAATCTTTTACCTGCATTAAATTCCCTCAAATTCAGTTATACATGTTCCACAGGGACATGGAGAGAGGGTACAGTTTAAATAAAACAATGATTCAGTGATTGGGTGCCTCAGAGTAAGTGTGAGATGGGATACCTGAGTTGGGGTTCCCTCAGTCAGTCTCTGTTCCCACATGCTTTTCAGAGCTTGAACATTTTGCTGCCCTACCTGTGAATCTACATACACGTTCATGTTTTCCTCCCAAAATGGCCTCTAAAATAAACCAACTTCTTCACTTCCACCTAGAGCAAAACTGGATAAATAGCAGCTTGTTCCAGAGCTGGGAGAAAAATTGGCTCTGATGGACTCACTGGGAGGTGGAAGGTGTGTTTACTATGCTTTGTGCACAGTGTAAGGGTTTAGCAAAGGCAGTTTTGACAAGACACAATTGTTTACTTTTAAGTGCTGACTTTAGAAGGTAACCCCATGTAAGATACTTCTCCATTATTTATATTTTAGAATATAAATTTGGAGAAAAAATATTGCTAGCTTTGCTTTTTTTCCTCCTCTATGTTAATGGAAGATTTACATCTCACCGAGGGAGTCCCATAGAACACAGCTTGGGACATACTGCCTTAAATTGTACTGTGAAGCCTCAAGTTGATATAACTGCACGTTGGCCATCTGTGAAATGGGTAGACCCATGGTACACAGGGATAGGGGGAGCCTGTTTGCATCAAATAGGACTGGTGTAGACCATAGGTAGAAGTCAAGATAAAATTCAGGATATATAGCAGCAGGTGGTGGGGTCTGGCCATGGAGTTCTGGGTTCAGAGGCTGTCCATACTAGGACTGAAAAGGCAAAGAGCCAGGATAATGAAGTAAGACAGTGCATCAGTTATTGAGACTGGGGTACAAGGCAGGAGCTGGCAATATAGGAAATAAGACAAGAGGCTGATCAGCTTCTCATAGTCCCTCATAACCAAGTTCAGATTTAGAGGCAAGGGCAAGGGCTGCAGCTGCAAGGCAGGATCAAGCGGCTCCAGCTCCAGAGTGGCAGGAGTGTGTAGAAAGGATGCTGAGTAGGTCTGTGTTAGAATTGTTTGGATACTTGTGACAGAAACCTAACTTAAGTCAGCCAGCAAACCACACATGGGGATTTATTGTCACATCACTGGGCAGTGGAAGAGATGTAGCTGTCACAGACATGGATGGTTATAAAAGTTCAAATGATGTTATCAAGGTTGGGTCTCTCTCCTCACATCTTGACTCTATTTTCATTTCTTTTTAAATAGGCTCTCTATGTGGCAAGATGCCATACCCATATCCTCACATCCTGACCTTCTAGAAACCCCAAAGGAACAAACAATTCTTTCCTGATAGCTGTGGCAGGAAAGTCCCAGGAAAGACTCTGGTTGAACTTGAGTTACTTATCAATCCCTGAACCCATTGTTGTGGCTAGGGGCATGGTGTCACCTGAGTGGCCACCAGCCCTGGGTCATGTGCTCACTCCTGTGGCAAGGGATGGGGGGGGAAGGGGGGGTGGACAGGGACGGAGCAGAATGAGTCCTACCTGAACCACATCAGTGGCTTTTCCTTAGGAAAGAAGAATTCTATGGCCAGACGAAATGGGAAAAGAAAGTGATGGGTGGGGGTGGTAAGAGATAGACAAAATACACATCCATTATAATGTCTCATAGTGGATAATCATGATTTGAACAGCATAATTATAGGGAAATCCCATGTTATGGACTCCACTTGTTCACTACATTTCACAACTTAATTTCCCAGACTCCCTGGGAGCTAGGGCATAGGCATGAAACCCAAGTGTTCTAAACATACCCACCACGCAACACTTTAGTGCATGGGGAATTACATGAGGTGGTGGGTGTGAGCAGAATTCATCTTTAGGAATTTATGGGTGCAGTACTAGCCTTGACCTACACAATAGGTACCACTTCCCTGGACCCCATGCTCTAGAAACCCCGCTCTAGCCCTTTGCCGGCTGCAAGCTTCCCCATGGAATAAGAAGCCTGTGGAGTTGTGTTAGTTTTCTATTACTGCTTAACAAATTACCACAAACTTAGTGGCATAAAACACCATCTACTCAGTAGCTCACAGTTCTGCAGGTCAGTAGTGTGGGTGTGGCATGACTGAGCTCTCTGCTCAGGGACTCACAAGGTTGCAATCAAAGTGTCAGCTGGGCTGTTCTCACCTTGGGACTCTGGGGAAAAATTCACTCCCAAGCTCATTCTTTTTTGGCAAAATTCAATTCCTAGTGATTATAGCACCAAGAGCTCTGTCTCCTTGCTGGCTGTCAGCCAGGGGCCACTCTCAGATCCTAGAGGCCACTTGCATTCTTTGCCATGCAGCCTTCTCCATCTTCAAGCCAGCCATGACACAATGAATTGCTCTCAGGCTTCAAATCTCTGACTTTTCTTCTGCGACCAGCCAAAGAGAACTTTCTGCTTTTAAAGGGCTCATGTGATTGCATCAGGCCTAACCAAAATATCTTAAGGCCAATGGTATAATATAACCTAACCATGGAAGTATGAGGGTTGTGGAAAGTATCCAGCCATGAAACCATTCTTGTTATATTGACAATGGCTGATTTTTACTTATTTATTTTTTTTGGACAGCCCTCATATATTCATCATGCTCGAAGTTTGGGGGATTAGGCAGGGTGTGTATGCCAAGATATAGCAAAATCTGGGGTCATCTTAGAAGTCTGCCTGTCATAGGAGTAGAATGTGTCCATCCTGAGCTGCAGCCCACCCCCATTCCACGAGGCTCTGGGTATGCAGGACCCAGAAGTCTCTTCCCAAATAGCCCCAAACCTATTCACAGATTTATTCTCTTGAGAGAAGACCACAGCACCCATGCACATGGGCAGCTGTATGCAGGTGGAGGTTGTGGAGGGAGCTTGGACGTGGAGGAGATAGGAATACAAATGGAGGAAGAAAGACCATTTAGGAGGCTACTGGGTGATCTGGGTGAGAGTTGATGGTGACTTGGACTAAGGAGGTGACAGTGGTAGACAACAGAAGTTGACGGATTTGAAGAACATTAAGAAGATAAAACAATAGGATGGATGAGAGGGAATGAAGGAAAGGATGAGTTAAGGAGTGTGCCATGTTTCTGACTTGGGCAACTGATGGTTAGTGGTAAAACTTAACGGGATAGGAAATATGGGATCAGAAACCTATTTAGAAGATGAGTTCAGAATTGAACGCACTGAATTTCACATGTCTATGACACATACAAATGTGGATCTTTAGTGGGTGTTGGATATATAAATCTGGAGCTAAAGATAAAGATTTACATATCACCAGAATCTATGAGAGGAGAGTAATAAATTTTGCTTCCACTTAAATAGAAAATAAATGGGAAAAGGAAGCAGGTTAAGCGCTCGCTTTGCAGCCCTGGGACCAAGGATCAAATCCTGTCCCCAGCCCACCTGTGGACCCATATGCTGAACTGGGGTGTGCCTCTCATGTGGGAGGCCCCCAGTTCAGTTTTCACTGGGGCGAGCTTCCCATGTGGAAGGCCCCCCTAGTTTGTCCCTGGCTTGAGGGGGTGTGCCTGCCATGCAGGAGGCCCTCTGCCTAGTTCCCGCCCTGCATGGCCCCCACCCACCTGTGTAGAACAAAACCATGTCAAAAACTGATGATGAACAACTATGGAGACTGCTCTGGGCCCTCCCCTTTCCCTCTGTCTCTGTCTCTGTCTTTGTCAAAAACAATAAAAAATAAATCTTTAAAAATAAATAAATAAATGGGGAAAGATATATATATTTTTTAATATATTTTTATTTATTTATTTATTTTGACAGAGGAGAGAGAGATACAGAGATAGAGAGAGAACTGAACTAGGGGAGCTCCCAGTTCAGCATATGGTTCCGCACGGGCCAGGGCTGGGATTCGATCCTCAGTCCCCGGCACTGCAAAGTGAGCGCCTAACCCACTGAGCCATCCCGGCTTCCCCGGGAAAGATATTTTAATGACATAAAAAAGAAATATGCCAGCATCATTTATTTTCAAAGCTGCATAATTATTTTTCTACAAAATCACCACACACTTCAATAAATTTCCACCAACGCTGCACTAGTTCTTGAACCAGTCCTTTAAAAAAATTGGTGTTTTGTTTTTGAAACAATTTCCTCACTGCAGAGTTCACCTCTTCATCACAGATGAAGTGCCGGCCCTTCAAGTGTTCCTTTAGTTTTGGGAACAGGTGGGATCACTAGGAGCCAGGTCTGGGCTATATGGTGGATGTGGCAGCACTGTAAAGTCCAGGCATTGAATTGCATCTCTTGTTGTTGCACTTAGTGAGGCCTGGCGTTGTCATGTTGAAGAGGTGTTTCATTTCTTATTCCAATCCACTTGATTCTTCTTTTTAATGCAGTAGGAGTTTCAATATAATGTTCAGAGTTTAGCTGTTCCTTTTTCAAGAAAGTCTGCAAGAACAATACATTCAGAATTCCAAAAAACAGTCAACATGGCCTTCCTAGCTGAGGCCTGAATTTTGAATTTCTTTGGCTGAGGTGATCCCTTATGTCGGTAATCCATGGACTGCCTTGTCATAATAACAGACCCAGGTTTTATCATCTGTAATATAACCTTCTTTAAGAAGTCCTCACCTTCTTTTTCAATAATTTTGAAAAAATTGAATGAATTTTTTCCACTGTTAAGAATTCAAGAACAGCATACTGTTTGAACCAAACGTCTGAACACTCTTCCATTTTTATGAGCACTGGGTGAAAAATGTAAGCATCTGTGTGTGCAAGGTCATGGGGAGATATCATGTGACTACACAGAACCGGTTATATCCAGACATGTCTAATGTAACAAAAAATATTACAGTGGAGGCAAAATTTATCAGCCCATCCTTGTATATGGTAACTAGGCCCATAGAAGTAGCTGCAATGAACCAGAAAGAGAAGATGTGGATGAGAAGGCAAGAGAGCTTAGAGCAAACCCCTGAGCAATGCTAACGGTTAAGTGATGGGGAACACAGAACTCTCCAAAGACATCTCAGAGGGTGGCCCCAGAGATCATAAAAATGTCAGGAAAATGGATTCTGGGCAGCTATAGAAAAAAGGGGAGGGAAGTCGTGCATGATCATTGGTGTCAACTGCTGCTGAGAGTTCCAGGACGATCAGGTCTGTGGGTGTCTATTGGATTCAGTGAAGATGAAGTTGTCGACTTGGCAAAATAGGCTTTAGGGGAGTGGTGGGGGTGGAGCCAGACTGGAGTGGGAGGAGGAGTGAATGAAGATGTGGAAATGGATGTAGTGACTCACTCTCTCAAGGGAATTGGCTACAAAGAAGAGAGGCATCAAGTGGAGGTAGAAGAGGAATGTGGAGTTGAGGGAGGGTTTATTTTTAAGATGGGAAATGATGTTGAAATGCAGATGGAGAAAGAAAGGGAGAAAGGAAGATGATGAGATAAATGGAAATAATCATCATCATCACTATCATCAACTAGCAACCACAAGGGAAGCTTGTTCTGCTCTGGGACCGCTCTAATTGTTAGATTATTTATTTATTTGTTTGTTTGTTTATTTATTTATTTTTACATTAAGTCACAATCTTTCTCACAGCAATTTTCCCCTTTGGTTAAAGTTCTGCCCTGTGGTTCCCTCTTCTATTAAACTCTGCAATGAGCTGTACCTGCCCATTGTATTTCTCCACTTCTTCAAAATAGTAGCCCCGATCCCTCCACAATGTGTCCCCAACATCGTGCCCACATCCTTTACTATCTCAGCCATGCCCATACAACCACACTCTTGTTTGTCAAGGCCCTCTTAAAAAGTGGTGCATGCACTCCTGCTTTGCTGGTGGAAACATGAAACATTCAAACTTTTGTGATTTCAACTATAAAACGACTACATCCAGAAATGTATCGTAAGGTGTGAAATTTACCTTAGGTACAAGAAAAGCTTCTTGTGCAAGTATGTACCTGGCACCATGAGAGAGGAAAGTGGAGAGGCAACAAAGCATAGTGCTTGAGAATAAACTGAGCCTCAATGGTGAGACTGAACCCTTTCTCAGAAGATTAAGAACAAGACAAGGATGCCTGTTTTCACTACTGCTATTGAACACTGTACTGGAAGTTTGACCTCAGCAATTAGGCAACAAAAGATAAATAAAGGGCATCCAAAATAGAAACAAAGAAGTAAAACTACATTCAGATAATATGATCCTATATCTGGAACACTAAAAAATGAACAGTTAATAAACCAATTTAGTAAAATTTCAAGGTACAAGATCAACACACAAAAACCAGCAATGAGCAATCCAAAAAAGAAAATAAGAAAACAATTTCATTCACAATAGCCAAGATATGGAAGCAACCTAAATGCCCATCAATAAATGATTGGATAAAGAAATTGGTACATTTACACAATGCAGCATTACTCAGCCATACAAAAGAATAAAATCTTACCATCTGCAACAACATGGATGGAATTAGAAGTTATCATGCTAAACGAAATAAGTCAAATTGAGAAAGGCAAATACCATATTATCTCATTATATGTGGAATCAAAAGAACAGAATGAACAATCAAAACAGAAATAGACTCCAGCTGATAGAGTCAAATGAAAAAAAAAAAAAAGAAATTTGGAAAAAAGTTTTGTACTTCTAAACCTGGTTCACAAATTTTATTTATGACGAATGCAGTGATAAATTTAAGAATTTCCCATTTTGCAATTTTGAATATCACTTCTTGTGATTTTTGGCAGAAGGTATTTAGTAATTTGAAAGTAATTATTTTATAAAAACAACCAAAGGTTTATTAATAGGTGTGGTGATGTTTACCCACCAAAAGACATGTAACAACAGTCAATAGTTTAGTTACCTGAGGGTAAGAGGAGCGGAGGAGGGAAGGGGATCCAAATATATGGTGACAGAAAAAAAACTGACTGGGTGGTGAACCCATAATGCAACACACAGACGATATATTGTAGAATTCTAATCCTGGAACCTATGTAATATTTACTTACCAATGTCACCACAATAAATTTAACAATAAAAAAAATGAAAATAATTCCATTTACAATAGCATCTCAAAGAGCATAAACTGTGGAGCCACCGTTGTCACTTACTATATATCTTAGTCTGCTGGGGCCACTATAACAAAACGCCACAGACTGCATGGCTTGTAACAACAAACATTTATTTCTCACAGTTCTGGATGCTAGGACTCTAAGATCAAGGCACCAGCAGATACAGTGGCTAGTGTGAACTCACTTCCTGGCTCATAGATAGCCACCTTCTTGCTGTGTCCTCACATGATGGGAGGTGGGGGGGGTCTCTGAGGTCTCTTTTAAATGGGCATTAAGCCCACCATGAAGGCTCCACCTTCATAACCTAATCACATTCCAAAGGCCCCACCTGCTAATACCATCACACTGAGGGTTAGGTTGCAACATATGAATTTGATGGGGGTCTTGAAGGGGGTGTCACAAACATTCAGTCTATATAGCACTATATGAACTTAGGCTCACTTTCTCTGTGCCACAGTATGCTCAGCTATAAGGTATGGGTAATACCAGTACCTTCATTACAGGGTTGTTTTAGGGAGAGGTGAGGATTGAATCACTGAATGCTTAATAGAGTGCTTGGCACACAGTGAGAGCTACATCAGAGTTATATAAAAAAAAGATATGTATAATTGGGAAAACTGACCAAAAGTTCCAGGTAAATATCCATCAGTAAGAGACTGGCTGGCAAATCATCACAACTCACTTCTTAGGTGCATATTCTATTTCTCTCACCGAACCTTATGACAACACGAGGGTTTGTTTGTTTGTTTCTGGTTTTTGTTGTTGTTGTTGTTGTTTTCCCCCTGGATGATATAACATAAGTTGGTTCATATGGGCTTAGGGTTATCTAAAATATTCAAGCCTCTAGCATAAATCTCTGTCACTTTGGGTGGTTCATGGTTTGTATTATATTTATATAACAAAGTTTTTGAGCTCAAGACCAGGACTTTACATGTATCCCTTATAGTTCCTCTAACTGGTAAACATTAACTAATTGGTTAGGACTCACTTACTCCCTACTCTCCATATAGTAGAATGTGTAGAAAGTGTTCTGGGGTAGGAGTTTTTTGAATGAGAGGGAGAGACGAGTTCAGGAAGTATGAAAAAAGGAAGTTTTCCAGATGTGCTAGATGATAGAGAAGAAGTATAAGAACCAAAGGAAATCAGAAGATGATGTCTTAGTCAAACTGTGGATGACAAGAAACTAAAACCTCCTCAAGCCAGTTCAAGGAAAGATGGGATAGAGGGCAGTGGGGGACTCTTATAAAGCTATAATACAACAGGCCTACTACATTGTGATAGACTGAATAATGCTCTCCTCCAAACATTAATGCCCTAATCCCCACAACCGGTAACTATGTTACCTTATATGGCAAAAAAGACTTTGCAGATGTGATTAAGTTCAAGGTCTTGAGGAGCTAACTCTTGGTTATCTGAGTGGCCCCAATGTAATCAATCATGAGTACTGATGAGAGAGAGGTAGGAGGGTCAAAGTTACAGAAAAGAGATGTGACAACAGGAGCAGAGGCTGGAGTAGCATGGCTGTGAGCCCAGGAACACCCAGGCAACCTCTGGAAGACTGGAGAGGTGAGGAACAGACTCTCTGTGGAGCCTCCAGAAGGAACCAGCCCTGCTGTCACTTCGACTTTAGCCCTGTAAGGCTGATTTTAAGCATCTGACCCTACAGAACTGTAAGAGAATAAGTTTGTGTTCTTTTAAACCACTAAATCTGTGGTAATTTGTTAACAGCAACAACGAGTAACTAATACAATCGGTATTTAACTTGCCTTGAAGGTCCAGGGTCTCCCCCATTTTCCTCTTAGAGTCCTTGCTGCCCTTGGTCCCTTGCTGACCTCCCCCCCCACAGCTGAATGGCCCAGGGATGGACATAACCCGGTTCTTTTCTTGAGATTTTACATGTAAGAAGCAGAGGTCTGCAAGCCCCATTTGTCCATGAGGCAGAGAGGGCAGTGTCAGGGCCCTTGAAAATGTCTTTTGGCCCTGGGGTTAGGTGTCAGTTAACCATTAGCAGGCAGTTCACTCTCAGGTCAGGTCCTTTCGCTTTAGAGTTACCTTTGCTCCGTAAGCAAGATGCTGTGAGAGAGAGACAGGCTTTGCTGAGAGGCACTTCCTCCCCTACTAACTTAAAGGCTCCTCTCACCATGCCGGCCAGAGGCCACTTCCCCGCAATATGCCAGTCTATGAGAGTCGTGAAAGTCGTTCATATTCAGAGCATTTGGATTGGGACTCTGAAGAACCTCTTTATGATGGGCGTCCTCCTCTATATCTGGTGAGTCAGGTGCAGGATGCAGCTTGAGGGCTCCTCAAACTAACCTCACTCTCCATTCCTCCCTCCTCTCGGGCCCTCCACAGCCCCCCTCTTCAGCCTGCATGTGCCCAGGCTTCTCTCCCACTAGCCCCTTTCACCTTCCCAGACTCTCCAGCTTTCCTCTCCCCCATCATCTCTACCCATCCTACAAAGGCCCTGTTAAACCTCCAGCCCCTTCTTGCCCCTGTTTGCTCCAGGGACCAGTGGTTTTGCAGGCTTTGGAATGCACAGAACTACAGCTCCTTAGAGCTGAAAGGTCAGAGGGATTCGGGAGCCAGGCAGTTATCTCCTCATTCAGGGACAAAACCACTGGCTACAGTGCTGACATAGCTTGTCATTAAGTGAGTTGGGAGAGAGATGCTGAGACAGTTGTTAAAAGGCTCTTTCCACAGAGCAAGGTACTGCAAACTCTTTCCCTGTCTTGTCCATGGATGCAACTATGAAGGATTTTAATTCTTAAAATGGTATTTTCACTGTAATACAAAAGACAAGTTTTCTGATTTACAAGCAGGCTGGATTCCGTTAAGGCTGGTTGGTCTATACCATGTTATGCATTCTGGAGTGAATATGAGAGATCAGAACTGAGTCTCCCAAATGGTGGGCCACACTGACCCAATGTCATTCCAGGAGAATGCTGCAATATCCAGCACAAAAAACACTGCACGTCTCACGTACACGTTATGACGCAAGGCTGAAATATATTGTTGAACAAGTGCTATTTATTTGTCTATGGAATTATATTTAATAGCTCTGTTTCATATATGCTGATTGGATCTCAAACCTGGATCTCTAACCCTAATGTCTTTCTTTTATTTTATTTTTATTTTTTATTGTTTTTGACAGAGAGAGAGAGAGAGATACAGAGACAGAGAGAGAACTGAACTGGGTGAACTCCCCAGTTCAGCACATGGGTCCGCACGGGCCAGGGCTGGGACTCAATCCTCGGTCCCCGGCGCTGCAAAGTGAGCGCTTAACTCACTGAGCCATCCCAGCTTCCCCCCTAATGTCTTTCTTAATGAGCTTTCCTTTTTAGTGGATGTTATACAAATACTAGAATATACTGAGAAGATAAACACCCATAAACCACAACCCAATTTAAATAAAAACATTATTAATCTAGTTTTAGCTCCCTGTCCTCTCAGCCTTTATCCTATTCCCTTCTTCTCCACTTAAAAACACCATTCTGAATTTGGTGCTTGTCATTTTGTTTGTTTTTGTATTTCTACAACATGTCTATACTTATAAAAATATTTTTTCGTTTTTTATTGAGGTGAAATTCATACAACATAAAAGTAACCATTTTAAAGTGTACAATTCAGTGTCATTTTAGCATAGTCACAATGCTGTGTAACCACCACCTCTATCTAGTACCAAAATCACCCCAAAAGGAGACCTCCTCCCCGTTTATGCAGTTAACTCCCATTTTCCTCTGTCCCAGCACCTGACAAGCTTCAATCTACTCTCTGCTTCTATGGATTTACCTAGTCTGGATCTTTCACATCAATGAAATCATACAGTATGTGACCTTTTGCATCTGTCTTCTTTCACTTAGCATAATGTTTTTGAAGTTCATCCATAGTATCCCAGGTCTCAGTACTAATTCTTTTTATAGCTGAATAATATCATGTGGATAGACCACATTTTGTGTATCTATTCATCAACTAATCTACATTTGGGTTTTTTCCACGTTTTGGCCATTGTGAATAGTGCTGCCATGAATACACACAAAAAGGTATGTGTTTGAGTATATAATGTTGTTTTGGATTCCTGCTTTGTTTGCTCAACATTATGTTATTGCCATATTGATATAAGTAGGTCTCCATTCATTTTCACTGCTGTAGAGCATCCCATTGTATGAATCCAACAATTTATTTACACATTCAATGTTTGAGGACATTTAGGTTATTTCTAGTTTTCCCTCTAACAAATAATGCTGCTGTAAACATTCTTGTACATAACTCCTTGGGCACATGTATGACAGTGTCTCTAGGGTATATGTCTAAGTGTGGAATTGTTGGGTTATTGGGGAATGAATCTAAGTGGATTTCATATCACAAAATGTGAGTTGTCTTCTCATGAGTCTCCCAGAGTTCTCAACACTGCCTGTACATTAGAATCAGCTGGGGAATTTTTAAAAGATATATAGGTACCTGAATAACTCCCCAGACTGACTGAATCAGAGTTTCCTGCAATTTTGAAAGCTCTCTGGGTGATTACACACCACAGCCAAGGTTGAGAACAGTCGGGGCCATGTCTTGGCCCACTCTGTCTTGGTTTTCAAGGTCTGCTCCTAGAGGGCAGCCATTGCATTAAACCTAACATCATTCACATATTAAGGGCTGGGGAGAGGGAGGAGACCAAATAAATATGAGTACATGCTGAACAAACAAACAAAGCCTCTAGAATACACTAAATTATTCAGGGAAATTGGAAGACAGGAAAAAAAGATATATGAGGATGGAGTCTATCATTTTTAATGATAAATTCCACTTTCCCCTTCTGGTTTCCCCACCATAATAATTTAGGTTCGTATTCTAAATAAGGTATTAGTAGCTAAAGAACTGATGAAAAGGCAGGAAACCAGAGATACATCATGCGTGAACAAATATAACATGTGGTTAAAAGAGAGGTCTGGCTCTGGGCTATAAGGTAGACCTCTAATTGAGGATCTCAGTTCTGCCACTATCTGTGTGATCCTGGGCAAGTTCCTGCACCTCTCTGAGCTCATTCCCTCCTCTACAGTAAGTGTTTTTCATTGTTGTGAGAATTAAAGAAAATGATGCATTTGGAGCACTTGGTTTATATTAAGTGCTCAATAAAGGGTAGCTCTTATTTTATCAATATTATTTATAAATCAGGTGTGTCTTTCTGGAAAACAGGTGGCTAACCTACTGGATACACCCTTAAATAGGTGCTTATGTGTTACTGAGCCCCATAACAAAGCTGGTGAACCAGTGTGAGGGTGGACAGACTCTAGTATTTGAGCAGCTGTCCTATGAATGAGGGTCTATATTAGGCAATATTAGAGGCTGGCAATGGGGCAATAGTTTCCAAGTAGTGAGTGCTTTCTGTGTGCCAAGTTCAATACTAAGGAGTGTGCACAGATATCTCATTTCATCCTCACCAGGGGTCTCCAACCCCAAGGGCACAGACTGGTACTGGTATGTGTCCTGTTAGGAACCAGGCCTCACAGCAGGAGGTGAGCAGCGGGAGAGCCGGAGAAGCTTCATCTGTATTTCTAGCTGCTCCTCATCACTCGCAATATCACCTGAGCTCCACCTCCTGTCAGATCAGCGGCAGCATTAGATTCTTATAGGAGCACGAATTCTTTTGTGAACTGCACATCCAAGGGATCTAGGTTGCATGCTCCTCATGAGAATCTAATGCCTGGTGATCTGAGGTGGAGCTGAGGCAGCTGCAAATACAGATTAACATTAGCAGACAGGTTTGACTGTGCAGAGGCCATAATAAATCAATTGCTTGTAGATTCATATCAAACCCCCATAGGTGAGTGGTAAATGACAATTAAGCTGCATGCAGTGCTTGAATCACCCTGAAACCATCTCCCCTCCACTGGTCTGTGGAAAAACTTGTCTTCCACGAAGCCAGTTCCTGGTGTCAAGAAGGTTGTGGAGCACTGATCCTTATAACAACCCCATGAGGTAGGTATGATATTCTTCCCATCTTACAGATAAGGAAAATGAGTTACAGAGAAGGCAAGTCACTTACCTACCCAAAGTCACCCAGCAAAGCTAGGATTTGAAGGGAGGCAGCCTTTGGGCACCTACATTCAAAACCACTGCACCGTGCCTCCTTTAAGAAAACCACTGATACTTCTGTTCTGTCACTTAGCTTTGCTTTGGTGAGTGACAAGCGGTACCAACGGAAAGAACCTGTTGTCAGCTCTGTTAACGCCAAGGTGAAAGGGATAGCAGAGGTGAAAGAGGAGATTATGAACAATGGAGTGAAAAAAGTGGTGCAGAGTGTCTTTGACACCGCGGATTACACCTTCCCCTTGCAGGTGAGCACTTATCAGCATCCTCCCAGGACTTGTCTTGTCGCTGGCACAGGGGCCTTGCCCCCCTCCCCTGGGACCTACAACCTTATTCCATAAAAACAGTGGCCCTATTTTAAAAACTCTGTGAAAATCCCAACTGAGAAAACCTAAAAATTGCAAAATCAGGTCAGATCCAACAGCTCAAAAGAGATGATTCGTTGCTTTATCAAGTCCTGCAGGATTTCTCAAAATAGCAGTATGTCCTGGTGCATTTAAAACACGATTTAATACACTAACACTTTGATTTACACATCACTTCTTAGAAGCAGGGCCATGGAGTCAGCGGCTCTGCCTAGAATCAGAAGGGCAAAGAACTTCCTGATTGGGGAGGACCTGCCCTTCTACATTGTTTGTGTGGCATTTTATCAATAAAAATGTCTGCGGGAAAATACTCGGGTATGTTTTGCACAAAGTAAGGATATAGGTGACAAAGAAAGGGTGTGGGTCACAGCGGAAGGGCATGAACTGTCTAAATGTGAAATTAGAATTGTCAGAAAGGATAAACCAAAGTGGGGTTGAGAATACCAAAGAACAGATGGAGGGTGGGAGGAACAAAGGGGCACATTTGCAGCCTCTGGGAGCTGAAAAGCTTTGCAAAGCCATAAAATGCAAGCTGCTATCTGTTTCTAACAGTGGGTCATTAAAATCTCCAGCTATTTCCCAGGTGGTGAGATGCCCTATTGCCCTTTAATTAAAGTCCTGGACAATCTGAACAGCACTGTGATGAAGCCAACACCCCGCCCCTGCCTCTCCAGGTCTCTTCAGCTTCAATTTAATGGGGTTTTACTGTGTCCAAAAAATGAAAAGGCTGCTTTTGAGGCTGGAATGGAAAATGAATATGTGACCGGTCTGAATGTTTTTCTGCTCTCCCTCAGCTCAGCAGGGCAGCGCATCCAGCTTTGATATTAAGCCCTCTGTGTAGTCCCGAGTTGCTCCTGGACCCTGATTTTCTAGACTGAAGCTTAGAAGATGGAAAGGCTTTCCCCCAGGCACTTAGCAAGCTCGATTATTATGATTAAGTAGTCTGTTCTCAAAGGCTTGGCATTTGACTTCTTTTCTCCGCAGGGGAACTCCTTCTTTGTGATGACAAACTTTCTTAAGACAAAAGGCCAGGAGCAGGGTTTGTGTCCTGAGGTAAGGAGGGGATCTAGAGCAGTTAGATGGGGGATTAGAGTTCCTGGAGGAAGCAGAGGTCAGAGGAAGTGGAAATTGAGATCCAAGGTGTCTTCGAGCCCATAAACTTTATTGAGCCTCTTTTGTGGGGTGGAGGTAAGAAATGGGTGGAAGAAGGGGGAGAAGACATTGCAGTTCTCTCTCTGTGGCCACCCAGTCTTTGTCCCCTTGGTCTCCAGCTCCAGCACTAGGAGCCTGTGCAGGCTTGAGGCCTGCTTTCTTCATCACTTGCTCCTATGCTGCTCATGACAACACCAGTCCTTGGCATTTATGCAGCATTTCACATTTTCGAGGAGCCAATTTTACATGTCAGAACACAGATCAGAGAGATTATGTATTTCCCCTGGGTCACCCAGCTTGCTGGAGGCAGAGCCCAGCTTAGAACCCAAGTATCTTCTTTGATATTCTCTTACCGCAGTCCACTGTGAACTGTCTGCAGGGCCAAGCCTGGGAAGACTGTCAAGCAGCTCAAGCTTGCCTTTTCATACCCCTTCTTAGAGTTTTAGCCTCCATAGCAGTGAAATGCTCCATGTCGCACCACCACCACCCATCCAGGCTTTCCTAACTTGGCTTCACTCTCAGTATGCTTGACCTTCCCCTAGCTCTTTCTGGAAAGCTTCCCTATCAAAATGCATTTGTCTTATTCTGTCCCTTCTCAGTCCCGCTCTCTGCCCTTTAAGATGATAACTAGCTACTCTGCTAAGTTTATCTAGAGCGATGTGTTGCTAGGCATTACCTATTGTTACTCACAGCCTCTTGCCCTTTCCCTCTCAGGCAGTACACCTGAACTTTACCAGAAATCATCCCCACACTAAGGGGTGCAGCACTGTGGCACTATCAAGCTGGACTCCTGCTTGTGGAAGGACCAGCCTTGCCCAGGGGTCTTGCTCATCAACGCACTCAGGTGATAGAGTCTAGACTTCCGAATGTTTGAGAGATCAGAGTAGATAAGGTCTCTCCTGCTGTCATTTCTACCTGAACTTGGAACCAAGCTAATATTCTCTTGGTATCTATCTCAGTAGCGCTCCTTTAATCTTCACAACCACTTAAAGACAAATCTGTGTGCCCTCCTTTTAAAGATGAGGAACCTGAGGCTCAGAGAGGTGCAGTGACTTGGCTGAGGTTACTTGGCTACAAAATGGTGCAGCCATCCCTCAAACCTGGTGTACCTAGGTCCTTCCGCTGGATCTCTATAAAAGCCAAAAATTACCCAGAACATAATGAGCAGAGTCTATTTTCACAGAGGCTATGTCACATTATGGTTTCCCTAAGACTGGCCATTAAACCTGATCCCGGGAAAGCTGGGATAGCTCAGCGGGTTAAGCGCTAGCTTTGAAGCCCCGGGGACTGAGGATCGAATCCCGGCCCCGGCCCGTGCAGACCCACATGCTGAACTGGGGAGTGCCCTCAGTTCAGTTCTTGCCAGGACCTATGTGGGAGGCTCCCAGCCCAGTTCCTGCCCTCTGCAGCCCCGTGCCCACCTGTGGAGTGAAACTATATGGAAAACTAATATCAACTAAGGAGATTGTTCTGGGCCCTCCCCCTTCTCTCTGCCTCTCTCTGTCTCTGTTTCTCTCTGTCAAAAATCAATAAAATAAATCTTTAAAAAAAAAACCTGATCCCTAGAAAATGGGGAAGTCGAATGTGCATAAACCAAGTCATCACATTTCTCTTTTCCTTATTCTGTCCTCAGCCCTCAGTGCTGAGACCTGACTGACCTCATTTTTGTGAGGCCTGAACAGAGTGCTGGCAGGCTGCCCTTATTTCCATACTTCCTGCTGCACCTTTGCACTTGTTCGCTTCACTCAGTTCTGTTGCCACAAAGCTGCCTGGGCCAGGCTACCTGCTCTCCACCCTGAGGGCTATCCCTGAAAGTGGTCCAAGGATGCCCTGATGTCCTCTTTTCAGATTTTTATTTACTTTTTATTGAGATATACTCCAGAGACTATAAAATCCACCATTTTAAAGTATACGATTCAGTGAGTTTTATTAATTCACAATGTTGTACAACCATCATCACTAATTTCAGAACAATTCCATCACCCAAAAAAGAAACCTTTACCCATTAGCAGTCACTCCCCATTGCCCCTTTCCCTTAGCCCCTGGTGACCAGTGATCTACTTTTTGACTCTATGGATGTGCTTTTCTGGATATTTCGTATAAGTGGAATCATATCACATGTGACCTTTTGTGTCTAGCTTCTTCCACTTACCAGTGTTTTCAAGGTTCATCCATGTTGTAGCATGTGTCAATACTTCATTCCTTTTTTATGGTCAAATAACATTCCATTGTATGAATGTACTACATTTTGCTTGTTCATTCATTGGTTGATGGATATTTGGGCTGTTTCCCCTTTTTGGCCATTATGAAGAGCGCTGCGATGTCCATCTGTGTACAAGTTTTAGTGTGGACCTACACATCTGCTTTTCCATACCTTAGGGACCCACGACGCTTATTCCCCACTATCCTGTCCTTCTCTCTGCAGTACCCTACCCGCTGGACAGTCTGCTCCTCTGACCATAGTTGTAAAAAGGGATGGATGGACCCACTGAGCAAAGGTATGGTCTATTTGGGGTTGGGGTGGGGAGGCACCATAGGAATGAATGGTCTGGCATCTTGGTGACATTCGCCATGCCCTGAAGTTCAGATCTTTAGCTCTAGCTCTCAGTTGACTTCTTCTACCCTCACCAAGCCATGGGTGAGCCCATGTCTACCCCATGCCTCTGCTCCGTCCCCAGAGGACCAGCTGCTGGCTATGAATGTGACTGAATGTGACTCTAATTCCCCAGTGAAGGGAGCTCCAGGAAACCTCGCAAAATTAGCACCTTCATTGTTCTGACAGAAAAATCAAATGCTCTAGCGCATCATCTGAGTATTCTAAATTTTCCCTCTTGAATACCCCCAAAGGTTGAGGAACTTGAATTTGGAACCCCAGGACACCTGGGGCCATAACTATATTAACCTGGAGAATTTCCATCTCTTATTTTAACTTAAAGAGGCACATGACAGTAAAAAAAGTTACCATAAAAGAGAAGAAAAGGAAAAAGAAAAAATCAGTGATTATAAAACAAACATACACAAAAGTGAATATGAATGTTACATCTTATTTCATAATACATGTATGTTTGAGTTGGTATAACGATCATTTTAACATGACTTACTATTTAGCATCCCCCTCAGAAATCTTTAACTGATAATGATGCTCCAGGAAGACGTGCCATGTTTATTCTGTGGCTTCGCATATCCCTGGTACATGCTATACAATCTTAGACGGACTCAAATGCCCAACAAGAAGTCAAGTTCTAGTTCATTTATCCCAGGTGAGAAAATACACCCTGTCCAGCTCCCCTTTCTTGTAAAGAAGCCAAAAAAAGCCAATAGTATACATGGTCTTTCTATGTTCCTTCCGATGCTTTAAAATAAAAATACAAAACACACAAACAGGTTTGATGTGTTACCTGCTTGGTTGGCCTAATATAAATTTGTGTTTCAGATGAGGTTTCATGGAAACTGAAACTGGGTTGAAAAGTGTAACAGTCTCTCACTTGAGTTAAGTTAGTGCTGAGCCTCGTGGAGAGCTTCCTCCTCACAGTTCTTTCACACATTTGCTTCTGCGACCCTTTGATCCCACAGGAATCCAGACCGGAAAGTGTATAGTGTATAAAGGAAACCAGAAGACCTGTGAAGTCTCTGCCTGGTGTCCCACGCAGGCAACAGAAGAGGCCCCCCGGTGAGTGGCAGGGTGGGGACAGGCACGCTGGCCCTCAGCAGTGAGCAGATGAGGCCTTGACAGGCGCTTCTACAGTTTCTCTCTTCTCAAGGCAGTCCCACAAAATCCTGGGTCCTACAAGCTTGGTGACCCCTGTGCTGGGCATACTGGTGGTCTCTGGGAGGGCCATGCTAGTTGTTACTATACTGAAATAATTCTGTACTGGATGGTAAACAGCTGCTACCCTGAGCACCTAGAGGTGCCCCTGCCCCCTTTCTGTACCAGCATGTCCTAAGGCATCTCCAGACCCCTTCTCCATTCTGACTCAGGGCCACACCATCAGCATCTGTGGGAGAAGAGAAGACTTCCTCAACCTGACTTATTAGAAGATTCAGGGGAAGCTGGGATGGCTCAGGGGATTAAGCACTCGCTTTGCAGCCCTGGAGACCAGGAATCGAATCCCGGCTCCGGCCCATGCGGAACCATATGCTGAAATGGTGTGCCCCCAGTTCAGTTCTTGCCGGGGCCTATGTGGGAGCCCCTGGCTCAGTTCCTGCCCTGCGCAGCCCCATGCCCACTTGTGGAGTGAAACTATATGGAAAACTAATGCTGTCAACTGTGGAGACTGCTCTGGGCCCTCCCCCTTCTCTGTGTCTCTCTGTATGTGTCTCTCTGTCTGTCAAAAACCAATAAAAATAAATCTTAAAAAAAAAAAAAAGAAGATTCAGGCAAAGGTTCCCAATGTCAGGGTGGGAAGCACTAGGCAGTGTCAGCCTGTCTGACCCTCAGTCAGTTAATGGAACCATCCAGGTTCATTTCTAGGTCAAAGAAGTGTATCATAGTAAATGCAATGGGGTCTCCAGAAGGGAGAAATTCTTCCTGAAAGAATTTTAGAAAGTTTTCCCACTAATTGCATTCTCTTCACTCATCACAATGACCCAAACCAGAAACCAGAAGCCTCTGATCCCACTGGCCTGCTGACTCCCTTGGTCCCTGCAGTCACTGATTCCCTTTGTGCATTTCTCTTTCTCAGGCCTGCACTCTTGAACAGTGCTGAAAACTTCACTGTGCTCATCAAGAATAATATTGATTTCCCCGGCCACAACTATACCACGTAAGTGCCCAGAATGTCTGACCATGTTAGTTATCTACTGCTGTGTAACAAACTAACCCAAAAGGTAAAGCTTAAAATAACAACATATGTCACCTCACACCGTCTCTGTGGATCAGGAACCTTGGAATGACTACACTGAGTGGTTCTGGCTCTGGGTCTCTCAAGTTGCAGTCAAGCTGTCAATGAGGCTGGAGGCCTCAGCAGGCTTGATGGGGGCTGGAGAATCCTCTTCCAAGCTCATTCATGTGATTGTTGGCAGGAGGGCTCAGTTCCTCACAATGGGGACCTCTCCCTAGGACTGCTTCAGTATCCTTAGAACATGGCAGCTGGCTTCCCCCACAGCAAATGATCCAAGAGAGACAGAAAGCAAGCAAGCAACATAGTAACCCAGATGGAAGTAGCAGTGTTTTATAACCTAATCTTGGAAGTGACACACCATCACTTCTGCCATATGCTATTGGTCACATAGACCAACCCTGGTATGTCAAGGGAGGTGGGGGGGGACGACGTAAAGGTGTGACTATCAGGAGGTGGGGATCACTGGGGGTCTCATGGAGCCCAGTTACCACACTGGCTCACTCCTGTGAAAGAGATGGATTCCACTTTTCAATAGAGATGTTTGTTTGCTTTCCATTATGTGCAGGAGAAACATCTTGCCAGATTTAAACATCACTTGCACCTTTCACAAGACTCAGAATCCACAGTGTCCCATTTTCCGAATAGGAGATATCTTCCAAGAAATAGGAGAGAATTTTTCAGAAGTTGCAATTCAGGTTGGTCGTGCCTTTGTATCATGAGGTATGGGTGTTTGTGTTGGAAGATGGAAGTGTCAAATGGCCAAGAGGCTGGGCCACTGGGTGTTAATAACGTGGTTCCCTTTATTGAGCATATAGTAAATCCATGAACAGTGCCAACGGTTTTCAATGCATTGCCTCATCTAACCCTGTAACAACCCTCTGGGTGAAATACTTCTTGCATTAGTTTCCTTGGGCTGCTCTAACAATGATCACAAACTTGGTGGCTTAAAAAACCACACACTTTATTTTACACTTCTGGAGGTCAGAAGTCCACAATCATCTTCACTGGGCCGAAATCAAGTTATCAGCTACCATGCTCCCACTAAAGGCTTGAGAGGAGAATCCATTTCCTTGCCTTTTCCACTTTCTAGAGCAGGGATTCCCAACCCCGTGCCCGCGGGTGCCTGATTTGTGTGCGCCCGCCATTATTTGACTGCATCAGAAGTTTTTCATAAACACTAAGTAAAACTATAATTTATTTGTATACATTTGTTAGAATTTTAAAATATTGTTTGAGTATCTACACAGGTTTATTATATTCGTTGGTACGTTTGCGATATCGTATGTATAAGTTTTTCCCTAGCTTTCGCCTTTGTACATGTCACGTCTTGTTTAGCCGTTGCACTCTTTAAACTCTCCTCCACCCAACCGGAAGACGCGAAGTTGCCATTTTGATTGCAGTTGCTGGACTGATCGGGTCGTGACGGTTAGCTAGGAACACAGTGTTTTGATATATTCGATTTTAAATGAACTAAAAGCGAGGTAGGTAATCTATTATTATGGTGGCAATTTGATATGATATTGTAGTTCTATAACTATTTTTATTTTTATTCTTTTAGTCCTAAAATGAGTGGACCAAATAAAAGAAAACGAACCTATAATTTTAACACAGACTGGGAGGAATCATACTGTTTCATTAATTTAAAAGGTAAATGCATTTGCCTGTTGTATGGCAGTAGTATTGCAGTACCGAAAAAATATAATGTTGAACGTCACTTTCAGACAAGTCATACCACTTTTGATACGAATTATCCACTTACATCTGAAGTAAGAAAAGAAGAAAATAAATCAACTAAAATTAAGTTTACTCAACAGACTGTTTTCACTAGACATGTGGAAAAATCTAAAAAGGCAACCATTGCTTCTTTCAAAATTTCCCACATGCTTGCAAAGAAGAAAAAACCTTTCCAGGATGGTGAATTGTTAAAAGAAGCATTTCTGACTGCTGCCGATTGTTTGTTTGAGGAATATTCTAACAAGCGTGAGATTATGTCGGCGATACAAGACCTATAGTTGTCAAATAACACAGTCACAAGAAGAATACACGCAATTTCAAAAGACTTGCAAACTCAGTTAAAGACTGACT
>PVKE010027033.1:0-21883 GCA_004027555.1 Craseonycteris thonglongyai | reverse complement strand
CCCTAATACTGTAGCATTGGCTACATACAGAATGTCCTATAAAGGCACTGTACCTTTTAGCCCATTGGATGTGCTCTAATACAGTCAATTTAGCTACTATGCATGTGTCCTGATACAGCAGCTTTGGCTACACAGAACGTTCCTGTGCTGCAACTGTATGTACCACGGTGAGCCAATCACAACAAGCAAAGGTTCAAAGTTTATAATAGACCGCCTCTCTGACTCTGGCCAATCTGAGCAGGCTTTTTACTAGAACCCAGTGTAGCTTCGGGTACAGAACATGTATAATTTGCATGCATAAAAAGCCTGCTGGGATTGGCTGAGTTAGAGAGGCGGTCCGAGCGGCCTTGCAGTGATTGGTGCGGGATCGGGTTGGAAAATTCGTTTAGCGGCATATCCAGACGATTTTCGGAATATACTCGGCGTATAAGACGACCCCCGATTTTCGGTTGACTTTTTTTCGTTTCAAAAGTCGTCTTATACGCCAGAAAATACGGTACCTCGAAAGAAAACAGTTTCTCTTTGCTACAACCTCCCAATCCTTTGTTTGAATTTTATCTCTAGATTTTCCCATTCTGAACACTTCATATAAATAAAATCATATAATAATGCATGGTCCTTTGTGACCATTTCATTCACTTAGCATAATGTTTTCATAATGTATTCATGTTTTAGCATAAGCCAGTACTTAAATTTCTTTTCTTTAAAGTAGTTCATTTTACATATATGTCATAGTTTATTTATTCACTTATCAGTTGATCTACATATGGGTTGCTTATACTTTATGGCTATCACATATAATGTGGCTATGAACCTTTATGTACAAGATTGTGTGAGAACATATGTATTTATTTATCTTAAGCATATACTTAGGAGTGTGATTACTTAATTATACGCTATTCTTTATGTTTTTAAATGCACTCCCATAGTAATCTATTCTCTACACAGAAGGCAGGTTGATCCTGTTAGAACAAATATGATGATATCTCTTCTCTGTTCTGCTCATTATTGACCAGTAACTTTCTGTCACATTTAAAATAAATTTCATATCCCATCTTGGCCTACCATACCCACCCAAATCTGCCCTTCAGACTTCATCTGCTGGCTCTCCCTCTTTCCCTTAATGTGTTCCAGGTCCTCCCCACTCAAATTTTTCTTTTGAATACTGTTTTCTGAGTAACACAATGGCACACCCACTACCCCTTTATTCAGGTCTCTGATCAAATATCCTCTGAGAGTTATTTCCTAAAACAACTTATTTAAAATAATGTCCTTATATCATCTATGTTATATACTGTATTATATACCATATAAGATGATACTTCTATCTAAAATTGTTAGACCAAAAATTGGGGTTGTCTTATACTCATACATGGGAATAACCTGTGTATTGATTTCTTAATGTTGCATTAGAAAAGTAAGGGTCATCTTATACATGGGGACATATTATACATGAAAATATACAGTACTTACACAGTTTAATCTGAGAAAATATCACTAGTACATGTCAATTTATTGTCTACTTCCCCCATGGAGTTTGATCTATTTATCTATTAGCGTCCATGCCATCCTTAAGTTACCAAAAACCTTTTCACATACAAAATAGGTGCTTAATAAATATTTGTTGAATTAATAATGCAAAAAAAAGAAAGAAAAGGTCTAATAGAAATATAGAAAAATTGAATAAGTATTGGCAATAATAATAATAAAAGTAAAACTACTGAGCATTCATTTGGTTGAACTGTGGGTGAACAGACACTCTAACTGAATGAATGCAAAACTTGTTTACTAGCTTATAGCTGCTCTCTCCCTCGGTGCACTCTGATACTTCTGGCTCCCTCAAACCTGAACATGACTGTTTTAAGGTAAAAAGGAGATTAAAGGTAAGGTTGAGGTGTCCTTTCACCAGTGCAGACTTAATTAAGGTCATATATGCCTGTAACAGTATGGTTTAGAAGGTAAGGGGAGATGATGGGAGTAGGGCTCCCATCTCCAGCTCTGTTTGAGTATGGCTTTGTTTGGCACAGACATGCAAGTCATCATCCCACATGGTCTTAGGTTACAGTGTTGTTGTTGTAGCCCAATCAACCATATCCGGCCACACCACTCTGGCGCATGAATCTAAACTGGGTCATGTTTTCTGATTTCCAGACCATACACAATCTGTCAATAGCGTATCTTTTGTCACTCAACAATGGAATGACCACTAAGATTTTAGATTTTTCGTACTACAAAGTGATTTCTTTTTCTTTATGTTTTTGTTGTTGTTTTATTGAATGTTAGAATGACCTCCTTAAAAAGTGAAAAAGGTATCTGACCAACCTTATAATAATCTCCTAGTCTACCACCTTAGCAAGGCAATTGGCTCACTGAATTTAGC
Source organism: Craseonycteris thonglongyai (assembly GCA_004027555.1). NCBI lineage: Eukaryota > Metazoa > Chordata > Mammalia > Chiroptera > Craseonycteridae > Craseonycteris > Craseonycteris thonglongyai. Next base: position 19,503 of record PVKE010027033.1, on the reverse strand, counting down.
CTTCTCCCAACAAATTTCATTTCTTTTGACCACCTACTGAGTAATGATCAGGATAAAATGGGTGAGGATATACAGAAAACTATTTTTAAAATATGGGATAAAAGATGTGCTATTCCTGAACATGGCACATCTTTCTGTCCCCTGACAGTGAGCCAAGAATAGCCTAATTAGCCTAATTGGTATACCTCCAGGTGGCAGCTCATCCTAAAGGGGACCTAGAGTATTCAAACTTAATTCTGACTCAGGTACTTGGATTCTCTTGTTGAACTGAGATGGTCCTAGACCATGAGGATAACTAACCATAGGTTGTATACACTGCTAACTGAATCTACCTATTATGGCCCATGTGGGCCAATATAGGAGCTATCTTTAAATTTAGTAAAAATATCCTTGCCCTATTTACATGTAATCCTTCCACATGAAAGGTATGAGTCAGAAAAGATGATAGGAGAAAAAGAGGTTACGTTATAATTATTGAGCTGGGGCACACCAAATTTAACGGCTATGGAAGGAGTGTAGCAATTCTGACATCTAGGGAGCAAACAGATCGTATCCTACCAGGTGAAGGGAAGGGACAGAACCAATTCATGTTCTCTTGTTTACCTAGATTCAGCATCAGACCATAGCCAAATAATCTCATGGTCTGCTTGAGTGATGCAGTTGGCAGAAGCTGCATCTATTTCTTTTGTCACTTAAACTTGATAATCTCTGAGGAGTAGAATTGATTTATATTCTTCTGTAGGTTGAATTTTTTAATATAAGTATATACTGCTTTCAGAATAAAACTATTACCTTTATTATAAAAAGTAAAGTATTCCTCCCATTTATCCTGAAGATACATTTGGGTTTCTATATAGATGCCACTCTGTGTATGATAAAACACATACACAGACACAATCCCTGCTTTCTCGCTTAGGATCCAGTAGAGGGGACAGATTGCAGTAAGGATAGAAAGGAGGTAAGTGAAACACTAGTAATGATTTCAAGATGAGGAACCTTTATTAACACTTAGTTATTACATGTAATTATTGTTGTGAGAATTCAGCATAAAACAGAATTACTGAGCATAGAGAGATTGAAAGAAAAGTGAAGCTTCATAGAAAATATAAGGCAGACAGTCATTTTTCAAGCTAGTTTGCTATACATTGAGCTTTCTAGTGATGCTTGGATATAGGGATATTCATTCTATGAAGATGCTATGAATAATAACAAAGCCTATAAAATACATGTTTATGAGACTTTACAAACAAAAAAATATCATTAAAACATAAGGAAACTGTCTTCATAAAGAAAGCTTGTAAAAAAGCAATATACCACCCTCAGCTGGCAGTCTGACTACTGTTTGATTTGTCACTTAAACTTGATCATCTCTGAGGAGTAGAAAAAATTGTTCATCATTCATTTGCTTTAGGTATTTAAATACTGCTCAGTATTCATATAATGACATGGCACATCAGTGGTGTAAGCTTATTCATTAATAGTTGCCAAGAGGAGAAAATAGAAATCTAAAAGGTTTGGTTATAAAACCTAGAGATTTAAGACAACAGCAGAGCATAGACAGTTCCCAATAGACATCTACCAGCAAGCTGGCCATCATCTGCCATAAATCAAACAGTTAAAAAGAAAACAAATGTTTCCACTGAGACATCAACCATTAGAAAACCGTAAAACCTCAGCTTCCTAGCTGGCCTTAAGCCTTCTGAATTCCTTATGAAAAAATATTTAAGGAATATATTACAAGCGTTCCTTCTTTGAAATGTATAGGGTGATGTGGTTATTTCTTGTCTAGGTATTCTTTGTAAAACATAGGCATTTATTTACAGAAAATAATAAAAAATGATGTGAAATTATCACTCTGCTCCAGCGCGATCAGTGGGAAAGAAAAAGAAAATGGAGAGTCAAACAAAAGCCCAGAACTTTAGGGCACGTAAGAACCTCAGCAGCATAAAGGAAAGGATGAAGAAAACTCTATAAATAAAATGAGTTACAACTCCTTTCTGAAATTTTATTATAAAATTGCACAAATGTAAACCAAGTTTTATTTGCATGCTTAAATATTTTAATTCAGCATTTTGTATCATATTTATTCATGAGAGAATATCCACCTTTCTAAAAACTAGTGTAAAAAACATTAACAGGTAAAATATTTAAGTTCCTCTTTTCCAAAAAATGTAAAAATAAATTTAAATCATTTAATTAAAGCTATTACATACTTATTAGTTTGATTTGTAGCCTCAGTTTTTCATTCCCTGAAACCTTCATGGTAAAGTTATTAATTATAAATTAAGTGCCTTAAAAGACAGGCAATTAGTGGGAAAAAGTAAATAGAGAAATAAAAATCAGAATATTGAATAATTAATCCCAAATTAATTAACAGTTAAATAAAATAATTATGTCTCCAGAGAATTTAAAATCATATTCTTATTAGCAAAGCAATCTCATCACATGAAATTGCTAAAAACAGTAACTAATTAATCAGTATAGAGCAACCTAATACAATGGAATACATAATACAATAATAGAAAATAAAAATATAAAGAAATTTGCCAAAAATACATGAGAAAGAGAAATATACAATGCCTCTTTATAAGATTTAAAAATCAAGCAAAAATTGCCATTATATGTATAAGCACATAAAAAGGCAACCAAAAACCAAAGCAAGATTTTCCCTATCATCTGAGAAAAACTACTAATTAATTTAATTAGGGTTGTGCTAATTAAAGACCCATAAATTAAAATTAAATACTATTTTGACAAAATTATACTTTTGCAAAGCTGGGATAAAATGGTGGCTGTTTTACATTTACATTTTACACTTACATTTATAGATGTAAATGTAAATTAGTAAAAACTTATTTGAAAGTAATGTGGTCTATTACATATATGATTTTGGACCTATTTTCTTAAAAATAATCACAGACTTTAAACTAGTAATGTCTCTACTGTAAAACTCTCTTAAAAAAACACTCCATACTAAAGATAAAGCATTATGCACAGCAATATTATGACAGTATCATTTATTTAAAAAGACTTCAAAATAGACACATAGCTAATTGACAGTGTTTTATGCTATTGGAAACATACAAAATTCTGTGATAACAAAAAACAGCTTATATAATAATATAAAATTAAACAAATCAAGATACTCGCTTGTTTTTACACTATAATTAAAACTACTTCTTTTACCTTAATCACATACAAGGTCTAACAATTCCATGAACTTGCCACCATGCGTTTTCATTGGCAGCACTGTACAAACAACTCAGTAAGGTTTCATAACCTTTGTATATCAGTGTTTCACAGTTGTGTTCATGCCAACGTATGGCGGTAACTTGCTGAGTGCCATTCATTATTGTGTGTTTTTGTGTGCCATCACTAGAATGCTGGAGCTTGAGTTAGAGCAATGAACAAACATGAAATTTCTTTTTAAACTTGGCAAGAGTAGAAGTGAAATCAGGGACATGTTTATAGGGATAATGCCATGAAAAAATGGCACTGTACAAATAGATTAAACATTTTTCTGAGGGGAGAGAAAAGGTCACTGATGAAGAGAGGTCAGGAAAACCAGTAATAAGCAGAACTGATGAAAATATTGCAAAACTGTATCAAACTGTATGTCAAAATTGTCAGTTGGCTGTAAAAAGCATAGCAGACCAAGTAAACATCAATAGAGAAATAGTTAGGGAAATCTTCACTGAAAATCTTGGAATGAGATAGGTGTGTGAAAAAATCATCCAGAAGGAGCTCACTGAAGAACAAAAGCAAAGGAGAGCCAAAGCTTGCCAAGACCTTTTGGAGAGGCAAGACAGTGTTTTAGGCCATGTTATCACTTATGAAGAAACATGGGTGTACCAATATGACCCTGAAACAAAGCATCCAGGTTCACAATAAAAGTCAACGAATTCTCCGCAATCAAAAAAGTTTCATCAGTCCAAATTCAGAGTCAAAATGATGTTGTCAACCTTTTTGATATCAGAAAGATTGTTCATTATGAATTTATACTAACTGGACAGTCAACCAAGTTGACTACTTGGAAGTGCTGAAAAGGCTGCATACAATATTAGACAAAGATGACCTGAACTTCTTGCCAACAACTCATGGCTCTTGAATCAGGACAATACACCAGCTTACAAAACACTCTCTGTGAAGGCATTTTTAGCCAGTAAAAAAAAAAAAAAACTGTATTGGAACACCCTCCCTAATCACCTGACCTGGCTAGCAAATGATTTTTTCCTTTACCCACAGATGAAGAAAATATTGAACAGAAGACATTTTGAGGACATTCGGGACGTAAAGAGTGGTAGGATGACAATGGTAATGGCTATTTCACAACAAAAGTTCCAAAATTGCTTTGAAGGGTGGACTAGGCACTGGCGTAGGTACATAGTTTCCCAAAGAGAGTACTTTGAAGATAACCATAGTGACATTCAGCAATGAAGTATGTATCACTTTTTCTAGGATAAGTTTGCACACTTAACTGTCAGACCTTGTAAGTGTACTGAAAAAAATAGGTAGGAATACGTGGGTTTGTTGTTTTTTTTCACATTCCTCTTCCTGTTTGGGTTAATTTCTAATATAACTAGAAATATGCATAGTTTATGATACCTGAGTAATTGGAGCATATGTATTATTGTAAAGTAAATAATAAAAAGACCAATAATAGATATAAGGAATAAAATTCTGAGTTTTGTGATATTTGTGCATATGCATATTTGTGCACGTAACTATATGGGCACACACACATGCTTGTGATGCAATATAATAAATAGAGAGTAAAAATAGTGAGCAACAGACCCAAAAGTCTGTCAAAAGTTATTCACAAAACAATGAATAAGAAGGAAAAGAAGAGCAGGACCTTTTATTAAAATACAGCCTGATTTATCTGTTCTGTTTCTAAATTTCTCTATTTTATTAATCTCCAGTTTCACCAAATCTATATGGCTTTAAAGAGATACTTGTAAGAAAAGTAGCTAACTTTCCAACTCTGGAGTTTCAACCAAGATTCAGAAACTACCTTTTGTTGGTTGCATTTGTGGTCTTTCTTCCAAAAATAATACCCTCTTAAAACAATCAGGACTAGTATTTAAAAGTGATCATTGAAACTGGAGAAGACTACTCATTTGTAATTTTTCAATGTTGCAGCCTGTATTTCATGAAATCTAAGTTTTTAGAGACAATACAACATAAATAAATTTTATATTCTGTTTTCGTAAGGACATTTTAATATATTGAAGACATACCAACTCAGACGCCAAAATATTCTTCCCTTCCATACATTTATAGATTAAAATAGCATGCTAATTGAAGGTCCTTGACAATAACTGTGATTGCCGCTATAGAAAAGCATGGTCTCCCACCAACCATATACTATAATTTGGAAAAAATCGTTGTTTAAATGATAAAATTTTGTAGATTCAAAAATCAAGTTAGCATGAGCAGAAAAACCTCCCTGTTAAACACAAGCACCTAGTAATTGTTTTTATTCAGAGACAAACAAAAAAACAGATGTAGTATACAGCTAATATAATCTATACTATTGTCTGTTTTTAAATGTCTAATTTATCAATACTATTTTAAATGACCTTAATTATCATTTTCATGCACTAATTAAATAATACGATATCTCCAGGTCACTGAAAGATGCATGTCCATTTATCACTTTGTGCCAGTCACTGTCAATTAAATCAACTTCTGCAAACAATTTTCTTTCAGTAGTATTCACAGAATTAGCTATGGGGAATATGGTAGAGGGCTGGGGGGATGGTGGGGTACAGGAGAGAAGCAATTATCACCGTACTCAAAATTACCTCATTTGTTAGCTTTCCTTTCTAGAAATGAGATCATTATAGTTTACATTATAGCAGTTAGAAGCCATGAGTTATTAATAGACAGTTTTCTTATTACAGTTGATTTTTGAGTAAAGGTTCAAATTCTAAAAGCAAAGTGCTGTACATGTTTTCCAAACATTTTATAGTTTTCTAGTTAAAACAGGAAAAGCATAAAACTTCAAGATCAATAATATCTATTTAGCACCCCCCACCCCCAAAAAAAGCTCCATTATTTATGTGGCTGAATGGTTATAATATTTTCTCTTTATTTTGATAAGCATAGTAAGTACATTCTAACCACTGATTGACATCAAAAGAAATCAGTAGGTGTGCTCCAATCCAAAATCTCTTATCCATTGATTTCTGTAACATGAAACAGTGTTCAAACTGAGAAAGAAAATGCTGGTATGATTCATCTCCTGCAAAAAAGATAATAAGTATACAAATTTACAGATTTCCTACATCCATTCAGCTCCACCCCAGCAGAACATCAATCAACATTTTATTTTTATTTTTGCTTCACATTTCTGGCAAAGATACATACAAAGGCAACAATCTGAATCAATGAAACCTATTTACTGGTGCATGGGATCTTTTTATTTATGCCATTTTTAATTCCTGGTTATTCCCACTCCTCTAATTTTATTAATTATATTTATCTTTGATTATTTTTGAATCATGTTTCTCTTCATCATATTTCTTGTATTCTACTTCATTCATCTCATTTTCTCTAAATAGCTTGTCCATCCCAATATTTCTCCATAATTTCTACTTACCATTTTACAGACTCTCCTTGACTCTTACTGAAAACCCAAATGCATAGTCTAAGTTTTTCCTTCATCCCAACCCAACCAAAATGATAATTGGGAATACCTAAGAAACTTTGTGTTTATAGCCATTTACCAGTACTGAGACACTGAAGAGGCTAAATAGCAACAAAAACATCAGAATAATGAATGATTGTATCCAAGAGCCTGAAATATAAGAAGCATTTTTTTTCCTAAAAATTTAGCCATATAGAGTGTGGTTAGGCATATTAGACAACCTTTGATTTAAGTCTCATCAACCCTTCCATTTTAGAGACTGAAGAGATGAATTTGCTAATCTAACTCATTATTCCATACTCATAAAATGGCAATAAGAGCCACACCTACTTATAAGGTCATGGTAAAAATGGGGCACATATAGGGATGCCAGGATGGCTCAGTGGTTGAGCTAATCAAGAGCTCTGGGGTTTGATTCCCAGCTCAGCTCGTGCAAACCCTTACGCTGAACTGCAGAACAATTGGTAACTGCCGGGATGACATGGTGGCAAAGGTTCTTGCCTCCCATGCAGGAAGTCCTCAGGTAGGTTCCCGCCCTGTGGGGCCCCACATCCACCTGTGTGGTATGAAACCATGTCACAACTAATGATGTACAACTATGGAGACTACTCTGGGCCCCTCCCCATTTCTCTCTCTCTCTCTCTCACATACACCTTCTTTCAAACAATAAAATAAATCTTAAAAACAAATAGGCATGTATAAGAATCAGAGGAACCGGCACACAGTATTAACTAATCAGTACATAGTAACCCGTGCTATTATCGTGATCAATATTACGATGAACAAAATAATTTGTTAATGCAACTCAGAAAGGGAACAGCATTTAAGACTCATATAAGCTATTTATTTCATTTATTTGGCATATAAGTTTTAAGTACCTAAGTGTTTCTAGACTTGTGCTAGATACTTGGGATGTCTAACCTCATGAAGCTTATAACCAAGGAACTCTAGACCTGCTCAAGATTAAGATTTCTGGGGCCAATACTGTTCTTAAGAATACTGATTTTGTGATGTTCATTTTGTACTTTATTGACTTCATCACTTTATATGTGTTCTTAATTACATTTATAATAGAAACAGGGGTATTCAGAAATTTGCTGGTAGACTTTGAAAATTCTGAGGCTCCCAGTTGACTGACTAGACACCCGATTGTAAACAGAACAGAAAACAACAGTTCTGTCTCATTTCAAATGGTACGTATGGTCAGCCTAGTTTCATTGGCCTAATTTAAAGGTGTCAGTAAGTGACCATACTTACCATTTGAAATGGGACAGAGCCATTGTTTTCTGTCCTATTTAAAATAAGACATCTGGTCAGCCTATTCCTGTGGGACATACAGTGGGAGCTGTCCAGAAAACAGGTGAGTGTAGGAAACAAATTTCAGAATCGGTAAAGATGCGGGAGTCAGCAAACCAATGTTAATTAAAGCAATAGAAATCAATAAAATTTCCTCAGTGAGAGTATGCATATGAGGTTAAAAAAAAATAGCATGGAACAAAGAATTTTATAAAGTAAAGTAAATTTGAAAGTAAGTTAAGGCCAGAAATGAGAATGCGTAAGGGGTTTGGGGGAAAGAGAAAAACAGAATATTTAAAAAATAGAGAATGTGATCCATGGTACAAAATTATGTCAAGATATCTAGAATTTTATTCTATTATAGTCCCTGGACTAACTTTAGTGACCATAGAAAGAACATTTTCAGACAAGCTGAAAAGCAAGCCTCAGTATGCTTAGGTATTATATGAACAGAGGATACAAATTTGAGACAGAGAATATAGACAATTCTTAGAAACATTTAGCTGAGAATAGCTGTGCAACTGAAAATGAACTTATAAGATTGGGAGGATTTGTGCGCAGATGCATTTTGTTTTTGAGAAGAAATATACTTGAAATTGTTCAATGCCAATGGGAAGAAATTAAAACAGGGAGAAAGTTAAGAGCAACAAAATATTCATTTCAGTTAAGGCTTTTAGAACATACAGGGATAAGATCCAGGGATAAGAAGGCATTGGCTTACAGAGGGAGACGCACTGGAAGAGAAGAAGGAAAGGATTTACAGGTAGTGGTAAATTAGCAGGAATTTCTATCCTACATCTTGCATGCTAATTCCTCTATGCAGCACCTGTTAAGAGGGAAGCAAGAAAAGAAAGAAAAAGATTATAGCATAGGACAGTAGAAAAGGTTTTATATAAAACTGTAAAGAATAGAAGATACCTCTCTCAAAAAATACACAGAAGTTGCATCTCAGAATATAGAGGTCTCAGCTGAGGCTCTCGTCCCAGATTCTCACCTTGTTTGCTATAGGCACACCTACTTCTCTATTTCTTTTTACCCTCTAGGAAAAGGATTAACTCCAGGTGACAGGTATTTTATTCTGTATTTTCCATTTTTTAATAAAGTATATCAATTTAAAAATCAGAACGTTTAAGCATGACTAAATCAAATATAAAAATCTCAATGAACTTTTAGTTAAATGGTTTGAATGTGCTGAAAATGACTGGTAACATCCACCTCTCCAAAAAATTAATGATGAATCTTGCCAAACCTTGTACTCATACAGCAAAGAAGAAAAATACCGTGAAAGAAACAGAAACCCAAACAACCTTGCTCTAAGCTAGTTGCATGCTACTAAAAAAAAACATCCTGTGGTCATGACTAGTACAGATAAATTGATCTCTCTAAAGAGAAAATCTGTCTCTCTCTCATCCTCCCTCCCTCTCTCCCCACTCCCTCTTTTTCAGTTAGACCCTTCTGTTTCCAAGATACCTTCTAGTTTGAGTCTGCTGCTCTATTGGCTATCTCTGATACTGACTAAGGTTGCTGGGCAACATGACCGATAGAATTCACTAGCCTATGTGATGGCTCTATTTTTTGGTTCACAGGTAGGAGATTCGGACAGAATTTTATGAGGTTCCCACACTGCAGTTCTGTTTCATTTCAGTGAGCATGTAATTAAATTTATTACTTGCAGTATTATTATAGGTCATTGTATTATTCAGTCTTATTTAGAGGTTTTTATTTTTTGTCATAATTATGAATACTTCCAAACATTTTTAAAAGACTGGAATTTCCCTTCAAAATATTCATACCTTTTAGAAACTTATTATTATAAATTCAAAATTTAAAAATATATCAATACATATTTAAAAATATAAAAGGTTTTTGATGGGGCAGAGATACAAGGGGAACTTTTTAGGATTTAAAATTGTCCATATCTTGAGTTGAGTAATAGTAACATAAGCATGTAACTGTAAAATTCAATCCATCTGTATACTGAATATTAGTATTCTTTACACACTTTAATAACCATGTGGCATAATTCAAGAGTTTTAAAAGGTGGTGACAAGATGAGTAAATGCACATTCACATAAAAAAAACAGGGGCTACAAAAGCTTGATATATGTTAATTTGGGGACAAATAATCTCTAGGCTTTTATCACAAAACATAATATCTTCAAAAAGACAGGACATTGCTATTGCATTTAGTTAGTTTAGAGACTATTTTACCATATGTTTTACTAATAACTTGCTAATTATAGAGAAGGAGCCTTAACTGCTGATTTAAATGGGCAGATTGAAGAGAAGAGACAGCACAAATAACCACACAAGGCAAATGATTTGTTTTTTGTTTCAGCCTCACTGGATCACAAGCAGAATGCCTTGGATGCGGGATGAGATCACATCTGGAAATTTACCTCAAGAAAACACTTCATACAGAAATTCTCAGACATGCCTTGCTGGTCGGATCTCTGCAGAGTGTACTAAACTCCCATTTGCCACAATTTCCTGTGGTGCATAAATAGATTGACAAAATCTAACACAAATTTTAAAACAGAGGTCCCTAATAGCTTCATTTCACTGTATTTTATTTATAAAATTTTATTGTACAATCTCCATACCAGAAAATGAGGGCACTTTCCATACTTTACCCACTGAACCTTCCAAAGAGCTTAGCACCGAATTTGTACATTTTTTTAAAGTATTTTTACATTTCACATTTTTACATGTCATTTAATCTTTGTCATTCCCTTAGTATATACTGTCCATTTTATAAATGAGTAATCTCAGGTGCACTGAATTTAGATGACTTGCCCAAAGTGACACACTTTGTCTAAGCCAGCAATCTTCAAGCCAGAATTTGATGCTCAACTTCATTAGCTATTAGGGAAATATAAATCAAAACCACAATGAGATACCACATCACACCTGTTAGAATGGCTATTATCAATAAGATAAGGAACAACAAGTACTAGAGAAGCTGTGGAGAAAAAGGAACCCTCATATACTATTGGTGGGAATGCAAATTGGTACAACCACTATGGAGGACAGTGTGGAGGTTACTTAGAAAACTGGGAATGGAGCTACCATAAGACACAAAAATCCCCCTTCTGGGTATTTACCCCTCAGCCCCTCCCACCCCCACCCACACACACACACAAATTTGAGAACCTTAGTCTGCAAAGAATATGTATCCCAATGTTCACTGCAGCACTTTTCATGGTGACCAAGTCATGGAAACAACCCAAGTGCCCTTGGATAGATAACTGGATAAAGAAGCTATGGTACATTTACCCAATGGAATACTCCTCAGCTATAAGAAAAGCTAAAACTGCCATTTGCGACAAAGTGGATAAGATCATCATGCTAAGAGAAATAAGGCAGACAAAACAAAACAAGAACCACATGACCTTTACTTGTGTGTGGAATATAAAACTGAAAACAACAAAGAAACAAAAACTTAAGAACACAGTCAATACTTTAGTGGTTACCTGAGGGTAAAAGTGGATGGGAATGGGAAAGGTGGGAGGGGAAGTCAAATGTATGCTGATGAAAAAAGTACTGACTCTAAGCGGTGAACACATAATGACATTCATAGACTGTATAATATAGAATTGTACACCCGGAACCTTTGTAAGTTTTACTAACCAATGTAACCCCAATAATTTAACAATTAAAAAAATAACAACAGAATTTGAAGCCAGTCTTCTAACGTACAATATCAAGTTGTTCAATTAATATCTATTGTTTCATTTTACAAATGGCAAAACTTCTCAACAAAGTCAATTTCTATAAAAATTTGAGTAAATAAGTCTTTGTCACTTTATTTGCTGGTCTTCAGGATATTTCTTACATCACAGAAGATGATACACACAATAAAATCTATCTAAGGCAGAAAAAAAATCACAGAATTATGGTACTTTAAAGCTGTCAAATAGGTCATAGAGGTCAACTTGTTCAACTAATTGATTTGTCAGCTGATGAAACTGAGGTCCAGAGGGTTATAATGACTTTTATAAGTTTCATAACTTCTAATGGTGTAATTCAAACAGGAACTCATTCTATCTGCTTCTTGTTTAACATTATATAAAGTGCTACTATTATAAAACTGATTTTTGAGCAATATTTCAATATAGTTTAAACTCCCGGCAGGCGTCCTCAAACTTTTTAAACAGGGGGCCAGTTCACTGTCCCTCAGCATGTCTACACATGTGCACTGCGGGCCCGGGACAAGTTGGCTGCTAAGCAAGACAGGCAGCGGTGGCAAAAACACCCAGCAGGCCGGATAAATGTTTTCGGTGGGCCACATGTGGCCCGCGGGCTGTAGTTTGAGGATGCCTGGTTTAAACCATAAAAACATATACTCAAAGGGCAGATATTGAGACTCAATCCCATCTACAAGCTTAAGCTTTTCCCAAGAGAAACAAGGTAAATGGCCTTTTTACCCTATCAATCAGTGTTAGTCATAAATAAACTCTGTCCGCCCTTAGATAACCAAATTTTTGTTAATATAAGGTATGTAAAATAAAGGATAGTATTTATTGACCCTTTCCAAAATGTAGAGCCTTTGCATATATTATCATATTCAATCAACAGCAAAATGTTTTGAGATAATTATTTCCATGTCTTTTCACAGCCAAGAAAGTAGAAGCAGTTAGAATAATACCTTGCTCAAGGTCACAGCGCTAATAATATGCAGAGCTGAACTCAAAACCCAGTTCTGTTTGTCGATAGAACCTGTATATTTTAATGCACGATATCGTGTCTCAGAAATCAGATTACCTAAATGCAGTCCCCATCCTCTAGTGGTGAATGAGACCGCTAAAAGCCTACCCAATATCTATTTTCTCCTTCCTTATTAGAACACATTTAGAGCAGTTGTGTGTACAGCTAAATACTATACGTAACAGCTTATTTTGCAATAAAAATTAATGATGATTAAGTAGAAAATGTTAGCTGGGTTTCCAGGAAATCTCTTTGAGGTAGGCTACATCAGTTGGTCGCACATTTCTTTGGCATTGCATTTCTTTTTTCATTTTTTCTACGTAGAACTAAATATGATGGCTGGGCTCCAGTAGTCATGCAAGCCATTGGAAAACCCTTGAGAATGAAATCATATGGTGAAAATAGAACAAATCTACATAAGATGACTAGATTCCCTAATGGCTAAGGTACTATAGTTCCAGCCCTATGACCAGACTTCCTTTATGCAAGAATAAATTTGAAATTTACCTTGTTTAAATCAATAAAATTTTGTTACACATACTTCATTGAGCTTCAATCCTTCACAAAACTGTAATAACAACAACTCATTTTTTTATGTGGAATTGATTACTACAAGTCACATTAATTCAGGACTCTGCTCTGGTAAAAGCACACTGGGAATTTGAGGAAAAAAAAACTCATCTTGCTTTAAGAAACTTGAATAGTCAAGTTAAAATATATACAAAAAAATTTTTAGAGTTTTGCTTCCACTTAGAAGGCCAAAAGCCACAAAGAATATCACTTTTATCCTAACAACAAGAAAAGACCAGCTAATTGGCAAAATAACTTTTCTTGAGCCCATCAGAGAAGTAGGGTTGCAAGGTCAGAATATTACCTAAAATTCAAAGGGTAGCAGCCACACTGAGAAGCAAAAGGACATAAACCATTTCACCTTTGCGAAGAGATGATAGAAACTGGTGCTTATTATAAAAGCTGGTAAGACGAAAACAACTAAAATTATACAAAAAAAAAATTAAAACGTAAAGGCTAGAATGAGCCAATAGAACAGTATGGACACCCTGTAATCTCACAGACACCAAGAGATACGCACTCAGTCATAAGCTCTTTTTTTCTTGAATCTACTGGCTGCTCATTAAAAAGACTGAGCTCAAGACAAGACACCAAAGAGAGCACTTTGGTGTCCAAAGGCCAAAAATCCTCCTTGATTCCCCAGACCCTCTCTAATATAAAGCAAAATGTAACCTTTTAGGATAGAAAAATTCCTCATAACCTCAGGACACTGGGAAAGATCTGTAGTGTCTAGTAAAGAGGTAAAAGCAAAAGTTATCTGCCCCTGCTAGAGGGGCAGGTACCTCTATATGTCACAGAATCTTGCACTGATACATAGCAGGGATCTGTTCCACTAGGGGAAGAACAGGACACTCCTACCAAAGAAGCACAGAGTCAAGGAGGCATTTGGTCTGAGAGTCATGGAAACGGGCAGGAATGTTGCAAGAGCCACATACCTAAGGCCCAGGTGCACAGGACATACCTAAGACAAAGACTGAAGCAAAGAAACCTGGAGATCCCTGCCAGTACCAGGGGCACCATACCAAATCACAAGCAACAAATAGCACTCTGCCAGTGGGGTAGATGCAAACATGTGATGAAGAGGCTTCCTCTATTACGCATGCTTGTGGGATATGCTAAAATGAAAGGGTAAAGAAGAAACAGAAAATCCTCTGGTACCCACACCAAGCATAAGGAAGCAGCATCTCTGCTACTAGAATCTGAAGTCAGTGGGAAAGAATAAATAAATAAATAAATTTAAATAATCAGATAAGAAAAATAGAAGAAAAATTATTTGATAATTTTGATACATACAGAGAGCATTTGATAACATTCAAAACCAAGCTACAATTAAAAATTCCAGCAAAATCAGAATATAAATAATTTTTTAAATCAACTATAAAAAATTATACTAAATATCACTCTTAATACTATAAGAAAAGTGTTCCCTTTGATTTAGGAATAAAAATTTCCATTCTCACTTTCATTCAGCATTTTTTTTTTGACATTCTATTAATTCAATAAAACATGAAAAAGGAAAAAAAACATTATGAAGTTTGAAAGTATTAAATAATATTATTTTTGATCATTGGCAACATAGTTATTTAAGTAAAAAAATCCAAAGAATCAATTAGGAATATATTAGAATTAATAACTGAATTTATAACTTGCTATACGCAAGGTCAGTATAAAAATACATTTCTAGGGGAAGCTGGGATGGCTCAGTGGGTTGAACACTCACTTTGCAGCCCCAGGGACCGAAGATCGAGTCTTGGCCCCAGCCCGTGTGGCCCATACGCTGAAACTGGGATGTGCTTCCCATGCGAGAGGCCCCCAGTTCAGTTCTTGCCCCCAAGTTTGGCCCTGGATCATGAGGCGTGTCTCCCATGCAGGAGAACCCCAGCCCAGTTCCCGCCCTGTGCTACCCATGCCCACCTGTGTGGAATATAATTATGTAGAAGACTGATGAGGTACAACTATGGAGACTGCTGTGGGCCCTCCCCCTTCTCTCTGTCTCTCTCTGTCTCTGTCAAAAAGAATAAAATAAATCTTTTAAAAAATACATTTCTATATATAAGAAACAAAAAGAAAATAAAGTTTTTAAAAATATACAATAATATTAAACTGCATAAAATTTCTAGGAACAAATTAACCACAATGCACAAGATGTCTATGTAGAAGATCATAAAATATGGTTGAGAGAAATTAAAAAGGCCTAAATATATGACACATATACTAGTTCATCAATTAAAAGTCAGTATTATAATAATACAATCCTTTAAAAATTTACTTAACAATAAATTGAATGCAATCTTAATTTTTGTTAAACTTGACAAAGTAATTCAAAAATTCATATGAATTAAAGTGAAGTCAAAATGCCTTAAATAAAAACATTTTATTTTTTAATGGTTAATATATATCAAGAATAATTAAAAAGTGACCATACTTAAAAGAGTATTACAAATTGTAAGAAGAGAATAATAGACCAATTAAAAAGAAAAGTCTGTCTCCAAAATGCAGACATATGTGGACATTTGATTTATGACAAAGATAGCATTGAAGAGCAAGGGACAAAGGAGAAACTTTTCAGTGTCACTCTTTAAGGACTAGATATCCATTTGGAATAAAAATAGAACTTGACTTTTACCTCACATTAAAAAAAATGTAAGTGAAATAATCTAAATGTAAAAAAATAATAATAATAATTAAAATGAAAAGGTTTCCTCATCAAAATCTTCATTCAAAACCTGGACAAAAAATTTCTACACAGTAAAAGGAAACATCAAGAAAACAAAGAGGTAGCCAACTGAATGGAAGAAGATATTTGCAAACAACACCTCCAATAAGGGGCTAATATCCAAAATTAATAAAGAACTCATACAACTCAACAACAGAAAAGAAAGCAATCCAATTTAAAAAAAATAAGCAACTGAACAGACACTTCTCTCAAGAAGACATACAAACTGCCAACAAATGTATATGAAAATATGTTCAACTTTACTAGCTACATATTAGAAAAATACAAATCAAAGCAAAAGTGAGCTATTATCTCATACCTGTTAGAATGGCTATTATCAACACGACAAGTAATAACAAGTGTTGGAAAGTTGTGAAGAGTAAGGAACTCTCATACTTCACTGGTGAGAATAGAAATTGGTACAGCTACTATGAAAAATAGTATGGAGATTCCACCAAAAATTAAGAATAGAAATACTATGTGACCTAGCATTCTTTCTTCTGGTAATCTACCCAAAAAAATCTGAAAACATTTATCTGTAAATATATATGTACCTCTATGTTCATTGCAGCATTATTCACAGTGGCCTACACATGAAAACAACCAGATTGTCCTTAGATAGATTACTGGATAAAGAAGATATAGTACTTATAGACAATGTAATTTTACTAGGCCACAAGAAAAGATGAAATACTGCCATTTGTGAAAGCATGGGTGGATATCGAGATTATCATCCTAAGTAAAATAAGTAAAACAAGAAAAGTAAAAAAACATATGACTTCACTCATATATGGAATATAAAACTCAAAGCAACAAATGAACAAGATAAACAAACCAACAAAAAATCACAGACACCAACAACAGTTTAGTGGTTACAGATGATAGGGGTGAAGAGGTGGTAGAAGAGGGTAAAGGGAGTCAAATATATGGTGATGGAAGCAGAGCTGACTCTGGGTAGTGAACACACAATCAATATATAGATGATGTATTATAAAGTTGTACACTTGAAACACATAATTTCATTAATAAGTGTCACTCCAATGAATTTATATTAAAATATTGTAGAAGCAAGTCACAGAGGATAAAAGGTATAACAAACTTCTGCATAATAACTATTAAAAAATCAACATAATGAAAAATAGGCAAGACATATACAGGCAATTTACAAAAGGTAATACACATGTGGCAATTAAACCACATAACATAACCACATTATTCAACAGAGAAATGTAAACTATACTGTCACAAGAATGGTCAGGATTAAAAAGTCTGATTATTCCAAATACCGGTACTGGTAAGTATGAATTAATTGAAACTCTCCTATACCACTGATTAGAGTGTAACCAGTATAACTACTTTTGAAAACTGTTTTGCCATATCTACTAAAACTGAAGATTTACATACAATACAACCAAATAATTTCATTGTTAAATATATGTCCAACAGAAATGTATGCACATGTGCAGCAAGAAACATTTAAAAGAACATTTATAGCAGCATTAATTATAATTGCCCAATCCCAGAAACAGCCCAAATGCCCAACAACAATACAATGGATAAAACTCTGTACTATTTTATATAATGGAGTACTACACAGCAATGAAATTTAATGAAAAATACAAAAACATTAATGTAAGTTAGAAATACGTGCTCAGGAAAGGAAACCAGACACAAAGGAATCCATGTTATATGATTATGATGTATATAATCCTGAAAATAAAGCTAAACCAAAATTTGTATTTAAGGATGACTGATGAAATGTTAAAGTTATAATAAAAATGAGGAAGCAATTACTACAAAAGTCATGGAAGTCTTAATCTGTCAGGGAACTGATGAAAGAGGGGCAATGTTTAGGAAGCAGAAATAGCAGGTTTTCTAAGATGCAGAAAATGTTCTATTCCTTGATTTCTATAAAGGGACTTTGCTTATCAAAAACATTGTTTTGTACTTTTAATGCATAAAAAGTCACAATAAAAAACTTAAAACTGCAATAATTCTATAATTAAATTTTATACATTAAATATTATGATATTTGAGATAAAGGTCAATGAATATAACTAATATCGATTGAAAACTTACTGAGTGTTAGGAACCAGTGTAAGTCCTTTACCTCATTGAACTTTACAATATTCAAAAGTTGCAGGACTACTACTACCACATTTCAAAGGTGAAGAGACTAAGGCACAGAGAGTCTACCTAATTGACACAAAGTCACACAGCTAAGGAGGCTTCATTTGGGGCTACAAACCCATTCATCAGTGTGGTTCTGGAGCCCATGCTCTCAAGCAGTATATTATGCCACTTCTCCAATGTAGAAAAAGAGATACTTTCTATGCTAGCTGCTAATTTTTACCCCTGTCAAAACTATTGTTTAATAGGAAAGGTAAACTAAGTCTAAAATAATTGGTCTTTCATGGACCCAAAATTTTAAATGTTTAATTTAGCTTCTACCCTTGTTTCATTTTAAGCTCTGCTAAAGAAAATAAATCACATTAAGATGACATATTTACAATTCAAATCTATAATTGAATATCATAAATTACTGTGTTCCTGCTGCCCGGCATAGAAGTAAAGATATACAAAAGATTCATCACTAACCATAAGGAATATTTCTCCCTAAAGGTCACATTTTTCTCCCTATCCAAAAACGTAACTTAAAGAAGAAATAGTGGCTTAACTCTGACCTCTGAAAAAAGAAATCTGTTTTTCTGACTATTGGTAACATCATTTTCCAGTTCAGTCAACCTGCAAATCTCAGTTATTTTCTTTAGAGAAGTGATGTCCAGTGGTTAGTTGCAGATTCCAGAACTTCACGGAATACACTCAAGTATCAGCCCTGCTATTTGCTAGTTATTTGACCCAGGATGATCTCCTTAGCTAAAGGATGCCTAAGTTTCCCCTTGGGCAAAATGGGGATAAAATTAGTATTGACCTCTCAGGATTGTTTGAAGATTAAAATACATAGTAAATGTAAATCATTTAAAACATAGCCTAGTATATACTAAATGCCACTTAAGTGTTTCATTATTATTATTACTAATATTATTATTCCCTGACCCAATATTCTTCAAAATCACACCTGCATCTGTTCTTTCTTCTTCACTCCCACTGCCATGATCTGAGGGCTTGACCTTATCCCCTCATTTTTATGTAGCTATTTTTTTCCTCAAATTGTTCTTGTCTACAACTACTGCCACTGGAACCCACTGTGAAGACAATACCCAATTAATATTCTAATAAGAAACTTTTTGTTCACAAGATAGTCTGTCTCAAAATATTCTTTGGTTTTTTTTTAATTGCCTACCAATTAAATTTTAATACTTATATTTTATTCTGATTATTAGTTTTTCCTACACGTTACCTCTGGATTTCTTTTCCAGTGTTATTTGGTTTTAGTCCAACAAGAAAAACGTATTTTGTTGCCAAACTAATTTATCATTCACTGAACATGAAGTATGCCTCCTTACCTCTAAACTAGAAGATGTCATTTCCTTGACTACTCTGTTACCATTTCCACCTGAATCATATTCTAGTGTAAATGTATGTAATCACCATGATGAAT